>RJWK010003327.1:0-20750 GCA_004363435.1 Platanista minor
GATAGATATCTACATACATACATTCATACATATACATATATGGATATATAGATATCACAAGAATCAAGGCAACGATAAACAAAAAATAATGCAGGACAGTACTTATATCCAAAGAGGAGGCTAGATGTATTCTAATTCTTAAGTTGGGTGTTAAGTTCATGGGTGTTTACTTCATTTTTATGCTTAGTAACTTACATGCACAATTCATACATACTTCTTTTGTGTCAAATGCTAAAGAATATATTTTTCCCAAAGACTACTAATAAAACTTGAAAAACTTCTCAGATCTTTACTCATTGTAATTCAGTTAGGATAGCTCTGTTATGCTGTGGTAATGAACAACTCCAAAAATCTCAGTGGCTTAACAAAGTAGATGTTTATTTCTTATTCATACTACATTTTCAACATAGATCAGTGGGCAGCTCTGCTTGTGTAATTCCTCACACCCCCAAACTGACCAAGGCTTCATTTTGCCAAGTGATTTTGATTCATTGAAGCAGTGCAAAAGGGAAGAGAGGCAAATTGGGCACTTGCTTTTAGTGTTCACTCTTAGAAAGGATACATGTCACTTCTGCACATATCTTTTTGGCCAAAATAAATCACATGGCCATGTCCACATTAAAAAAGAATACAGATGTATAATTTTTGCATGTGACTATAAAGTAAAAAAAAAAAAAAAACACAAATATTTTGTGAAGAGCATTGATGGTTCTCATAGTCTATCCTTCCAGGCACCAAATATTTGGCCCTTTCTTTATCAGTATGCAGATTTAAACATGGGCTCTATCTAATATATATGGTATGTGAATATGTTTTTGCATACACAGGGCAACAAATAACAGTCTTGTGAAATTCAAATAGCAGTTCTAGGAAATATACAAGAGATATTAAAATAATGGTTAATGACCCTGCCTTGAAAATTAAGATCGCTGGCATAGGGAAGGCATTGCTCCTGGTATCAGGGGTGAAGAAAAGGTAATAGGTCATCTTACAGGGCCTGGAAAAGATTACCTATGAAAATTCTAGGTTGAAATACTTACTGGTAGTTAACTGTGTAAGTTGGTATCAGTGTGAAAAAACTAGACTCGATTTTAAACTGATAGGCCAGTGTGACAATATACTTCAATTCATGCCCAAGAGCCTATTTTAAATCATATTCATTAAATATACACATGGAAATATAATTTAAGTCACTGTAGTACCATACTATAGGACAAATGCCCACATTTTTAAATGTTTTATAACTTAAAATGATTCAAGATTTGCCCCTTCCAGTAGAAAGTCAAACACAATTTTAAAGGAAGAATATTTATAACAGTATGAAATATAATGTAACTATCCTGAAACTTAGCCTGACAAATTTCTGTTGTGGTAGAGCCAACCTCAAAGGCCCTCTCCCTTATTACTTTATTCTCCTGCTGATGGCTCTCCAGACGTTCTGGTAAATCACAATACAAAGCTGCTCTAAAAAGCTGGACAGAAGCTTTCTTCCTGGCCTTTCTCCCCAGTATAACAAATCATTCTTAGGTGGTTTGGGGAAGCTACATATTAATTTGCTCTGTGGAGCAGAGAGGATGGTGGAAGCAGAGAGCTGGAAAAATGTGTTAACAATGTGTAAACTACATGAGTCAACGCTGAAGTCAGAAGAAAGGAGAGAGAAAAGGTCTTTAAAGGAGTTTGTGGCAGGCCTGCAACCCTTATACCCCCTTTCCATTCTCTGTCTCCAATATCTTGTTGTCAACATTCTTTGGTTAAGCTGCCATCTTAGGCTTCTGGGAAATGCCTATTCTTGAAGTGATTCAAAAAAATGTAATACATCTCTCATCGAGGTTGTCTTGATTTCATGTTACTGCTTTTCTTTAAGACAATCTCTGATTGCTTTATTCATTATAATTCTTTTCATATGCACAGTATCTGTATTACAAAAACAATATAACATTAAAGAACATTTTGAAGAAAGAATTATCCATAATTCTATCACTCTGAAACAGCTATTTTGATTTCACGTATTCTCATGCATACTTTGTCCAAATGTATACCTGTTTTTTATAGTTGTAATTCTAGCACACAATTTTGCTTACTGTTTGTTCTTAATGCTACATACTAAGCATATTTTTGCATTGCTCTAAATGTGTTTCATGAATATTTTAATAGCTGCATAAAGTTCCCTAAAGTTGATATACCATAATTTATCTTTCCCTAGTTTGGGAATTTTGCTTGAAGTTTGTTTTTCCCTACTGTACATAACAGACAAAAATGAATATTTTGTGCATTAACTTTTTCTAAACATTTCTATATTCAGCCATTATCTTGTTTTGTATAACATTACGTGAACACAAGAGCTTGGTTGAGCACATACATACATATTACACAAAGACCTTTATCAGCGAGCTTTCCTAGAGCTAGAATTTGCATTAGATACTACCATATCCTGTTTGGTAACTGAAGCCCAATGATGTTAACTGCTGTTACCTGGTATAACTAACCACAATTAAAAATAAGAAAATAGATATAAAGAATGGTGATATTTTTTATAAATTTATTTATTCATTTTATTTATTTATTTATTTATTTATTTATGGCTGCATTGTGTCTTTGTTAACACGTGGGTTTTCTCTAGTTGCTGAGAGTGGGGGCTACTCTTCGTTGTGGTGTGCGGGCTTCTCATTGCAGCGGCTTCTCTCGTTGCATAGCACAGGCTCTAGGCCCACGGGCTTCAGTAGTTGGCGCTCGTGGGCTCTAGAGTGCAGGCTCAGTAGTTGTGGCACATGGGCTCAGCTGCTCTGCGGCAAGTGGGATCTTCCCAGACCAGAGCTTGAACCTGTGTCCCCTGCATTGGCAGGCAGATTCTTAACTACTGTGCCACCAGGGAAGCCCAACAATGGTCATTTGATACACAAAAGTTACATCAACAAATTAGAAGAGAAGGTGATTCTACCCCACCCTTATACACCATATTGGACCCTCTTCCCTCCTATTTCTGAGTCATTAGTAACCAAACTATTGTCTTAAAAGCTATAATTTGGAACTATTAATGGATACTGTTTGTGTAGGCTACTCAATAAATGCTATTACAGCCGAATAAATATACTTTCTGGATCCAAGTATCTTAGCAAATTTTTTACAGATAATTTCCCCAAATGTAATGACATGGGACTAGGATTGATTCATTTGATGTGTGAATTGAGTTATTGATTTACCAATACACCTTTTTTCAGGACCAACTAGGTATCTAATCATATACAGCAGAAACGGGATGCCATACATGCAGCTAATCTCACACAAACCACACACTCCTATGCACTGAAAAAAAAAGTGTCCAGTGCATGCTAGAAGAGAAACCGCATATTTCATCACAAGATACTGGGCAGTCACATGCTTTCTAGGGACTTACACTATACGTGTAGTCACCCCAGATAAAACCATACAAATAAAAGAAGACACAGAAGTAAGTAAGGGGGTCACAGACTGAATGTCTTAAGAGTATTGCAAGTAATAAAAAACTAGTTAAGCTGGTGAATATAAGACAATATGAAGTAGTGAGATTCATCATGAACTGGACCATGCATACCACACCCAAGTCATTTAACTCTAAAATGTCATAAAATAAAGTTCAAGACAATCAAAACAAATTTGAGGACCAGATGAACCTAGCAGGCCATGGTATGCAACCATTGAAATGTATGTTAAATGATATGATAAGGACGGCTGGTATCACAAAAGGTAAAATGTGAACTGGGAAGAGTCAAGCGAGATGTCTCAGGAGATGCAGAACGTAAACTGGATTCTGCTGCAGGCCAGGTTCCCTTGAAACCCAACTCTGAGATGGAGGTTAGTATGCAGGAATTTTATTATGGAGTGCTCTTGGAATTAATGCCTGAGGAATTGTAATGGAAGAAGCAAGACTGGACAAATGGAGAAATTGAGCTACAAAGAGCCTCCACTAGCCCTTAGACTGCTATGGAGCTGGGATGATCCTTTGCAGTTGTAACAATTTGGAGTGAGAGAGCTGTACTTTATAACCCCATGTTAATCAGTCACTGGATATGGGCCATCCCAGGAAAAGGTGACATGGATCTCCTCAGCTGAGATAATTCTTGAGGAGGCTAACACCTGAGACTTGTCTTTAGTGGAATTCTCACCTGCTAGGGTGCTAATGTCTTCATTTCAGAAGGGAGATCTTAGTGCACCACGGCAGCTACCATATCCACTTTGGGAAAAAGTAAAATCATCCCTAGCTACTCATCTCTTCTTACACTGCAATTCCCTACTGTATTAGTCATGATAGAGAAACAGAACCAATAGGAGATATAGATATAAATATAGATATAGATATGGATATAGTTATAGATTTATATTTTATAGTTATAAAAGCATACCTCATTTTATTGTGCTTCACTTTATTGTGCTTTGTAGATACTGTATTTTTTACAAATTGAAGGCTTGTGGCAACTCTGCACCAAACAAGTCTATTGGCTCCATTTTTCCAACCACATTTGTTCACTTCATGTCTCAGGGTCACATTTTGGAAATTCTCACAATATTTCAAATTTCTCATTATTATTATATTTGTTATGGTGGTCTTTGATGTAAACTACTATGATTCACTGAAGGCTTAGATGATGGTTAGCATTTTTTAGCAAGAAAGTATTTTTAATTAATGTATGTACTTTTTTTAGACATAATGCTATTATATACTTAATAGACTACAATATAGTATAAATATAAATTTTATACGCAGTGAAAAAGCCAACAAATTTTTGTGAATCACTCTGTTGTGATATTCGCTTTATTGTGGTAGTCTGGAACCAAAAACTCCCAATATCTCCGAGGTATACCTGTGTGTGTGTGTGTGTGTGTGTGTGTGTAATATTACTCAGCTATAAATAAGAATGAAATTTTTACATTTGCCATTTCCAACAACATGGATGGAACTAGAGGGTATTATGCTTAGTGAAATAAGTCAGACAGAGAAAGACAAATACTGCACATTATCACTTACATGTGGAATCTAAAAAACTAAATGAATAAATATAACAAAACAGACTCACAGATATAGAGAACTAAGTAGTGGTTATCAGTGGGGAGAGCAAAGGGGGAGGGGCAAATAGGGTTATGGGATTAAGACAAAAATCTATCAATACTATGTATAAAATAAGCTACAAGACTATATTGTACAGCACATGGAATATAGCCAATATTTATAATAACTGTAAGTGGACCATAATCTATAAAAATATTGAATCACTATGTCCTATACCTGAAACAAACATGATTGTAAATCAACCATAATTCAATAAAAAATATAATTAAAATTTCTGATAATTTGTCGCTGAGGTAATGCTAATGCTGTAGTCACTCAGCAAAGGTTTACTGAGCACATCCTTGATATATTATGGGGGGCATGAATGAGAAGCACAAGACTTGGTTACTACCCTCCAGGGAGGTCTTGCTTGGTCTTGGGGAGATGAGGCTTTCTTCAGCACTATGATGAAGAGCAGGTCACCTCTGATGAACAGGCTGAATCACATGTAGAGAAGGCTTGCTGAAGCTAGCTAAGGGAGCACAGAGTAGATGGGATTGGAGCACAGCCTTAAGAGACAGTTACCATTTAGGAAGAGGCACAAAAGAGAAGAAACAAAAAACTGAGATGACAAGAAGGCAGACAATATCAAAATATCTCCCTTCAGCACAGAAAAATCAGAAAACAGCTGAGGAAAGGTTATAGGTAATGCCTGGTAACACAGGTCTGGGGAGGCCACCACTTCCTATGCCATGCCCTCTTTTCATAAAGAATTCCCATTGCTCGGGCCCAATGAGTTAAATGATTATACGTAAATGAGAAAACTTTAATTTAGAGAACATATGTTACCTTTGGCTAATTCTAGGACAGTTAGGACAAAAAGCAATGTACCAGGTAATCTGAGCTAGTCCCAAAAGAAATTTTAATCTTGGGCAAGTCAACTAACATTTCTGATTGACCGTGCCTCATTTCTCCATTTCTTCTCTATGCTACTCTGAAATCTCTCCATGCTGAAGGACTCTACACATTTAGAACTGACTCATTAAAGGTTACATCTTTGTTTATATCTTTTTCCAAATGAGTGCCAGCTGGCAGGGACTGAGCTCTATTTAACTCAGCAAGATATGGGGTTACAGAAACATATCATGGATTAAATTTTACTGAGATTCCTTCTTTCTATGCAACCCTCCCTGACCACACAGCTGGCCAGCACTCTAGCTGATAAAACAGTCTCTCTGTCCTCCATGTGCTCAGTTGTATTTTCTTCCTCCCCTCTAGGTCCTTAAAAATCACCCTTTCCCCACCTTCTCTGCCCTCTTTGTCTCTTGGAATTGACTTTAACCATTTAAATATACACGAAAAGTAAAATGTCATTCTCCTTCCAAAGGTCCGCTCTCTTAATTTAGCTCAGGATAGAAACTTCCACCAGTTTCTGTATCTTTATTTCCAAGCATAGGACCAAGTCTTCTGCATTTTAGAAGATTAGCTAAAGCACACTTTTTCGTGTTAAATTTCTGCATTCAAATCCAAGTTCTGCTATTTACTACCTACAGAACCTTGAGCAAGTCACTGATATGAAACAAACAAAACCAGTTACTTCAAAGTGTTGATTTTAAAACTACTTGCATAATGAATGTAGGATATTCGGTATATATCATGCACATGGTAGATACATAATAAATGAATATGCTGTTATAAAACACTCACAGTGTTCATATTATTCTGAAGGTTTTTAAAGGGTGAGATGAGTAGGCAGGAGCATAGATGTTTTATTACCTAGGAGACTTGTATCTAAGGGTTCACTGTCTGCCAAGATCCTTGCTACCAACCCCAATAGGAGGTGGAAATGAAAGTGTTTTCAAAAGTTAAAAGCAACGCACAAATGTAGGTAAAAAGCTGGAACAATTCTCATCTCTACAAATATCTCCTTTCTGATCTACTGCCCAGCAGTTCCCTTCTCAGCTTCCTTCACCCCATCTAGGCTGGAACTGTAATAAGTAAGATTTGAAAGCACAAATGTGAAGGAGCAAAGCTCCCAGTATGGTGGAATTTAATAATGCAGCAAGTCCTTTTTGAATAGGAAATAACTCTTTAAAGTTTCTCTTCATGTAATTCCAAGCTCAGTTCAGTGATATTCTCTTGCAATCTCTTGAATTTATGTCCTGCTTCTCCTTACAGGTTCACTAGGCTTGTGGTGTTTGGGCTTCTAGAGCATGGCTGGGAGATTACAGTCCTCTATGTCCCCACAGAATATATGACCGATAGATGGCCTGAAGAGTGAGGAGAATAAATGCATACAATAGAGTCATCCCTCAGTATTTGTGGGGAATTGGTTGCTGGCCCGCTGCAGATACCAGAATCCTCAGATACTCAAGTCCCTTATATAAAATGGTGTTGTACAGTTGGCTCTCCTTGTGTGAGGATGCGGAACTCGTGGATACAGAGGGCTGACCGTAATTAAAAAAAATGAAACTCCTCACTTATCTAGTGGATCTTTTCTAATAGCAAAGTTTATTCAGCATTTTGGACCAGATACTAATTACATATACTATCCCATTTAATTCTATATCACCGTGAGAAAGCTACTCTTATTATCCTCGTTTTACAGATGAAGAAGCTGAGTCTTACAGTGGTTTAACAATTTGCTGCTTGTCTTACAGTTGCTAAATGGTGGAACCAGGATTGAATCAAAGCTAAAATTAAAAACATCCTGTTCTTTCCCTTGAGTGGGAACAAAAAGAGCTGCCTACATAGGTGTTTGGCATAAGAAAATCTTATTTTTATTACATATTTTCAATCAAATAGGGGGTTACTTACAGTTAGCTTTGAAAGGAACTGCACTGAGATGCCACTAGACATATGAACCTCTGAGTAAATAACAAACCAGATTCTATCCAGATGCCATGTTTAATTATGGGCCTTAAAAACCCATATCCTATGGCTTTATGGATGGGGAAGGGGTCATTGCCACAAGGTACCACCTGGGAGTACAATTTGTTTCCCTAATAATGTAACCAGGATCAAATCCTAATGTTAAATATGATTGTGGACTATTGTAAGGCTAAGAAGCATTCATTTCTTCATACCCCTATAGCATTTTTGGCATACCCTGTTGAAACATATCAAGCCATATTTTACTGAACTAATAAATAAAGGATGAGCAAGATCTCTCCAGGTTATCTGGGAGAGGCCTACTGGCCCAGAGCCCAAGGAACCATAGCTTAAACATGGGAAAGGAAGCTAGATCAAATGAGTTCCATAGTCCTCTGTAATTAAGATAGTTTTTCCTTCTATAAATGACTCAGTCTAGAAATAAGCTGACCCTTAGACAGACGGTGTGCTCAGAGAAACTTGCTTGAATTTCTGTATAAATTTACATTCTTCTTGTCCTTTATATATCTGGAATAATGCTACCTTTGCTTATCCTGTATAATCAGCATTTCTTATATTGTCAAAAATAGGAGTTAGCATCATGAAGTGGACAACTGCTTTGTGTTGGAGTCCTTTTCATATTCTAATCCTCACAATATACCTTCATTAACTGTATTATTCAAATAAAGAAAAAGGTACATAACGTATTGTGGAAATCATCTTGCAATATATATGTTTATCAAATCATCACATGTACAGCTTAAACTTACACAATGTTACATGTCAATTATATCTCAATAAAGTTGGGGGAAAATTTTTTAAATCACGTAAAAACATGAAAAAACTGAGACACAATAATTTTTTAATGAGTTTTTGCATAACATTGGCAGTGATTCTCAACGTTTGATGTGTATGTGTCTGTGTGTGTGTGTGTGTGTGTGTGTGTATCATCTAGGAATATTTTTCCCTATGGGCCATTTTATGACTGGCAGTGGTTCTCAAACTTTGAGTATATATACAATAACCTAGAAATATTTTTAAAATATACATATATATATAGGCCCTTTTACCAACATATCTTGGGGTGAGGAAAGAGGAAGTAGGGAAGTATACATATTTTGAAAACAACAAAAAATGGCACACGTCGATACTGATCCAGGGCAGAGATGAGGTTCCCTGTACTCTGACATGACACCTCTAACTAAACAGATGGGAAGAAAGATAAAATTTGAGACTATATTGCAAGTAACCATAAAAAGTTGGCAGTGAAATATGTGGTAAGGGTTTTGTAATGGACTCTTTTTCTGAAGCTTCAAACACAAGCCAGATCACCAAACACCACATGGATGGAGCATGGATTGAATGGCTATATCAAGGTGGGAGCCTTCTCAGGCTACCATTTAGCTTGAGGATTGTGTACAGTGGGAATGAGAGAATAAAACTGGATCACTTGGAGGACCTGAGAATTCCTCCCATAACTCATTGACAGACCCTTAACCCTCAGTAAAGATTGAGGCAAACTTCTGGCCCTAGATGTTCAAACTTAAAATCTACCATTTAAATTTTAGTCAAATCACAAAAGGAACCTGGCAGAAGAGGGTGAACTGAACTACACTCTCTCATCCTTGTAGCAAAATAATCCTATACAAAGCCCAGCAGTCTTTATTCTACGGTTCATTTGTTAGTGAATCTCACAAATAATTTTATTTAAACATTCACAATTCCCCATGTTTAAAGAAATTCATAAAATGTTCACTAATGCGGGTGTTTCCTTCAGCAAACTGTTTAGCTATCATTCATTTAAATATTTTTAATTAGCGATATGGAGCTTGTGGAAAACCCATGAATCCTTGTCTAGATGTTTCCCCAAGGGCCAGGATTTCTGTGTCTGGGTGCTCCTCTCTACCTATCTCTTTAAACCGACGGGAATAGGAAGGCAAGACTGACACCTTCACAGGAATTAAGTCAGCATTGCCTGTGAGATCAGAGGTAGCTCTTTGTTGTTCTTGGAAGCTTACACCTAAAAGCTCTCCACACCTCTTCCCCATCAGCCCACCTCAGAATCCAGAGATCATTACTGAGTGCCTACTAAGCTAGGATTTCTCACAAGCATTATGCAATTCAATTTTTATAACAATACTCTGAGGTACCCATTATAATTCTCATTTTGTTTCCTAACATTTTAATGGACTACAATTGATTTACATTGTTGTGTTAGTTTCTGCTGTATAACAAACTAAATCAGCTAAACGTATACATATATCCCCATATCCCATCCCTCTTGCATCTCCCTCCCATCCTCCCTATTCCACTCCTATAGATGGTCACAAAACACTGAGCTGGTCTACCTGTGCTATGCACCTGCTTCCCACTAGCAATCTATTTTACGTTTGGTAGTGTATATATGTCAATGCCTCTCTCTCACTTTATCCCAGCTTAACCTGCCCTCTCCCTGTGTCCTCAAGTCCATTCTCTAGGTCAACAACTTTATTCCTGTACTGTCCTTAGGTTCTTGAGAACCCTCTTTTTTTTTTTTTTTTTTTTAGATTCCATATATTAGCATATGGTATTTGTTTTTATCTTTCTAACTTACTTCAGTCTGTATGACAGACTCTAGGTCCATCCACCTCACTAAAAATAACTCAATTTCATTTCTTTTTATGACTAATATTCCATTGTATATATGTGCCATTCATCTGTTGATGGACACTTAGGTTGCTTCCATGTCCTGGCTATTGTAAATAGTGCTGCAATGAACATTGTGGTACATGTCTCTTTTTGAATTATGGTTTTCTCAGGTGTATGCCCAGTAGTGGGATTGCTGGGTCATATGGTAGTTCTATTTGTAGTTTTTTAAGGAACCACAATACTGTTCTCCATAATGGCTGTATCAATTTACATTCCCACCAACAGTGCAAGAGGGTTCCCTTTTCTCCACACCTTTTCCAGCATTTATTGTTTCTAGATTTTTTGAGGATGGCCATTCTGACTGGTGTAAGGTGATACCTCATTGTAGTTTTGATTTGCATTTCTCTAATGATTAGTGATGTTGAGCATTCTTTCATGTGTTTGTTGGCAGTCTGTACATCTTCCTTGGAGAAATATCTGTTTAGGTCTTCTGCACATTTTTGGATTGGGTTGTTTGTTTTATTGATTCTGAGCTGCCTGGGCTGCTTGTATATTTTGGAGATTAATCTTTTGTCTGTTGCTTTGTTTGCAAATATTTTCTCCCATTCTGAGGGTTGTCTTTTTGTCATTTTTATGGTTTCCTTTGCTGTGCAAAACCTTTGAAGTTTCAATAGTTCCCATTTGTTTATTTTTGTTTTTATCTCCATTTCCCTAGGAGGTGGATCAGAAAGGATTTTGCTGTGATTTTTGTCATGGAGTGTTCTGCCTATGTTTTCCTCTAAGAGTTTTAGAGTGTCTGGCCTTAAATTTAGGTCTTTAATCCATTTTGAGTTTATTTTTGTATAAGGTGTTAGAGAGTGTTCTAATATCATTTTTTTACATGTAGCTGTCTAATTTTCCCAGCATCACTTACTGAGGAGGCTGTCTTTTCAGCATTGTATACTCTTGCCTCCTTTATCAAAGATAAGGTGACCATATGTACATTGGTTTATCTCTAGGCTTTCTATCCTGTTCCATTGATCTATATTTCTGTTTTGTGCCAGTACCATACTATCTTGATTACTGTAGCTTTGTAGTATAGCCTAAAGTCAAGGAGCCTTATTCCTCCAGCTCCATTTTCCTTTCTCAAGATTGCTTTGGCTCTTTGGGGTCTTTTGTGTTTCCATACAAATTGTGAAAATTTTCGTTCTAGTTCTGTGAAAAATGCCATTGGTAGTTTGATAGAGATGGCATTGAATCTGTAGATTATTTGGGTAGTATAGTTATTTTTACAATGTTGATTCTTCCAATCCAAGATCATGGTATATCTCTACATCTGTTTGTATGATCTTTAATTTCTTGCATCAGTACCTTATAGTTTTCTGCATAAAGGTCTTTTGTCTCCTTAGGTAGGTTTATTCCTAGGTATCTTATTCTTTTTGTTGCAATGGTAAATGGGAGTGTTTCCTTAATTTCTCTTTCAGATTTTTCATCATTCGTGTATAGGAATGCCAGAGATTTCTGTGCATTCATTTTGTATCCTGCTACTTTACCAAATTCATTGATTAGCTCTAGTAGTTTTCTAGTAGTATCTTTAGGATTCTCTAAGTATAGTATCATGTCATCTGCACACAGTGACTGTTTTACTTCTTTTCCAATTTGGAGTGTTTTTATTTCTTCATCTTCTCTGATTTCTGTGGCTAAAACTTCCAAAACTATGTTGAGTAATAGTGGTGAGAGTGGGCAACCTTGTCTTGTTTCTGATCTTACTGGAAGTGGTTTCAGTTTTTCACCTTTGAGAATGATGTTGGCTGTGGGTTTATCATTTATGGCTTTCATTATATTGAGGTAAGTAAACTCTGTGCCTACTTTCTGGAGAGTTTTTATCATAAATGGGTGTTGAATTTTGTTGAAAGCTTTTTCTGCATCTATTGACATGATCATATGGTTTTTATCCTTCAGTGTGTTAATATGGGATATCATACTGATTTGCATATATTGAAGAATCCTTGCATTCCTGGGATAAACCCCACTTGATCGTGGTGTATGATCCTTTTAATGTGCTGTTGGATTCTGTTTGCTAGTGTTTTGTTGAGGATTTTTGCATCTATGTTCGTCAGAGATATTGGCCTGTAATTTTCTTATTTTGTGACATCTTTGTCTGGTTTTGGTATCAGGATGATGGTGGTCTCTTAGAATGAGTTTGGGAGGTTCCTCCCTCTGCTATAATTTGGAAGAGTTTGAGAGGAATAGGTTTTAGCTCTTCTCTAAATGTTTGATAGAATTCACCTGTGAAGCCGTCTTGTCTGGGCTTTTGTTTCTTGGAACACTTGTAATCACAGTTTCAATTTCAGTCCTTGTGACTGGTCTGTTCATATTTTCTATTTCTTCCTGGTACAGGCTCAGGAAGTCGTGCTTTTCTAAGAATTTGTCCATTTCTTCCAGGTTGTCCATTTTATTGACATATAGTTGCTTGTAGTAATCTCTTATGATACTTTGTATTTCTGCATTGTCAGTTGTTACTTCTTTTTCATTTCTAATTCTGTTGATCTGAGTCTTCTTCCATTTTTTCTTGATGAGTCTGACTAATTATCAAGTTTATCTTCTTAAAGAACCAGCATTTAATTTTATTGATCTTTGCTATTGTTTCCTTCATTTCATTTTCATTTATTCCTCATCTGATCCTTATCATTTCTTTCCTTCTGCTAATTTTGGTATCTTTTTGTTCTTCTCTCTATAATTGGTTTAGGTGCAAGGTTATGTTGTTTATTTGAGATTTTTCTTCTTTCTGAAGGTAGTATTATATTGCTATAAACTTCCCTCTTAGAACTGATTTTTGCTGCATGCCGTAGGTTTTAGGTTGTCATGATTTCATAGTTATTTGTTTCTAGGTATTTTTTGATTTCCTCTTTGATTTCTGCAGTGATCTCTTGGTTATTTAGGAGCATATTGTTTGATCTTCATGTGTTTGTATTTTGCACATTATTTTTTCCCTGTAATTGATATCTAGTCTCATAGCGTGGGGGTCAGAAAAGACACTTGAAACAATTTCAATTTTCTTAAATTTACCAAGGCTTGATTTGTGAACCAAGATATAATCTATCCTGGAGAATATTCCATGGCCAGTTGAGAAGAATGTATATTCTGTTGTTTTTGGATGGAATGGCCTATAAATATCAATTAAGTCCATCTAGTTTCATGTGTCATTTAAGGCTTATGTTTCCTTATTTATTTTAATTTTGGTTGATATGTCCATTGGTGAAAGTGGGGTGTTAAATTTCCATACTACTTTTGTGTTACTCTTGATTTCCCTTTTTATGGCTGTTAGCATTTGCCTTATGTATAGAGGTACTCCTATGTTGTATGCATATGTATTTATAATTGTTATATCTTCTTGGATTGATGCCTTGATCATTATGTAGTGTCCTTTCTTGTCTCTTGTAATAGTCTTTATTTTAAAGTCTATTTTTTCTGATATGATTATTGCTACTCCAGCTTTATTTTGATTTCCATTTGCATGGAATATCTTTTTCCATCCCCTCACTTTCAGTCTGTATGTGTCCCTAGGTCTGAGGTGGGTTTCTTGTAGACAACATATATATGGGTCTTGTTTTTGTATCCATTCCACCAATCTATGTCTTTTGGTTGGAGCATTTAATCCATTTACATTTAAGGTAGTTATTGATAGATATGTTCCTATTATCATTTTTTTAATTGTTTTGGGCTTGTTTTTGTAGGTCTTTTCCTTCTCTTGTGTTTCCTGCCTAGAGACGTTCCTTTAGCATTTGTTGTACACCTGGTTTTGTAGTGCTGAGTTCTCTTAACCTTTGCTTGTCTGTAAAGAGTTTACTTTCTCCATTGAATCTGAATTAAATCATTGCTGGGTAAAGTAATCTTGGTTGTAGGTTTTTCCCCTTCATCACTTTAAAGATGTCCTGCCACTCCCTTCTGACTTGCAGAGTTTCTGCTGAAAGATCAGCTGTTAACCTTATGGGGATTCCCTTGTATGTTATTTGTTGCTTTTCCCTTGCTGCTTTTAATATTTTTCTTTGTATTTAATTTTTCATAGTTTGATTAATATCTGCCTTGGTGTGTTTCTTCTTGGATTTACCTTGTATGGGACTCTCTGTGCTTCCTAGACTTGATTATTTCCTTTCCTATACTAGGGAAATTGTCA
This sequence comes from Platanista minor, assembly GCA_004363435.1. NCBI lineage: Eukaryota > Metazoa > Chordata > Mammalia > Artiodactyla > Platanistidae > Platanista > Platanista minor. The sequence continues at coordinate 14,679 of RJWK010003327.1, forward strand.
ACTATAAGCTCTTCAAATATTTTCTCAGTCTCTTTTTTTTTTATCTTCTTCCTCTGGGACCCATATAATTTGTATGTTGTTGCATTTAATGTCCCAGAGGTCTCAGAGACTGTCCTCAATTCTTTTCATTCTTTTTTCTTTATTCTGCTCTGCGGTAGTTATTTCCACTCTTTTATCTTCCAGGTCACTTATCCGTTCTTCTGCCTCAATTATTCTGCTATTGATTCCTTCCAAAGAATTTTAAATTTCATTTATTTTGCTGTTCATCATTGTTTGTTTGCTCTTTAGTTCTTCTAGGTGCTTGTTAAGCGTTTCTTGTATTTTCTCCATTCTATTTCCAAGATTTAGGGTCATCTTTACTATCATTACTCTGAAGTCTATTTCAGGTAGACTGCCTATTTCCTCTTCATTTGTTTGGTCTGGAGGGTTTTTATCTTGCTCCTTCATCTGCTGTGTATTTCTCTATCTTCTCATTTTGCTTAACTTACTGTGTTTGCGGTCTCCTTTTCACAGGCTGCAGTTTCATGGTTCCCGTTGGTTGTGGTTTCTGCCCCCAGTGGGTAATGTCGATTCAGTGAGTTGTGTAGGCTTCCTGGTGGAGGAGACTGGTGCCTTTTTTCTGGTGGATGAGGATGGGTCTTTTCTTTCTAGTGGGCAGGACCGCATCTGGTAGTGTGTTTTGGGGTGTCTGTGAACTTATTATGATTTTAGGCAGCCTCTCTGCTAATGGGTGGCGTTATGTTCCTGTCTTGCTAGTTGTTTAGCATGGGGTGTCCAGCACTGGAGCTTGCTGGCCACAGAGTGGATCTGGTCTTAGTGTTGAGATGGAGATCTCTGGGAGAACACTTCCCGATTGATATTATGTGGGGCCGGGAGGTCTCTGGTGGTCTGATGTCCTGTACTCAGCTCTCTCACCTCAGAGGCTCAGGCCTGACACCCGGCCAAAGCACCAAGACTCTATCAGCCACAAAGATCAGAATAAAAGGGAGAAAAAAAAGAAAGAAAGAGAGAAGAAAGAAAATAAAGGTATAAAAATAAAAGATTTTTTGAAGGCTTTGGTAGAGGAACCAAGATGGTGAAGTAGAAGGACATGTTCTCACTCCATCTTGCGAGAACACCAGAATCACAACTAGCTGCTGGACAATCATTGACAGGAAGACACTGGAACTCACCAAAAAAGATACCCCACATCCAAAGACAAAGGAGAAGCCACAATTAGAAGGTAGGAGGAGCACAATCACAGTAAAATCAAATCCCATAACTGATGGGTGGATGACTCACAGACTGGAGAACACTTATACCACAGAAGTCTCCCCACTGGAGCGAAGGTTCAGAGCCCCACGTCAGGCTTCCCAACCTGGGGATCTGACAACGGGAGGAGGAATTCCTAGAGAATCAGACTTTGAAGCCTAGTGGGAATTGATTGCAGGATTTCAACAGGACTGGGGGAAACAGAGACTCCAATTTGGAGGGCACAAACAAAGTATTGTGGGCATAGGGACCCAGGGGAAGGGGCAGTGACCCCAGGGGAGACTGAACAAGACCTACTGCTAGTGCTGGAGGGTCTCCTGCAGAGGTGGGGGGGGGGGTTCTGTGGCTCACCGTGGGGACAAGGACACTGGCAGCAGAAGTACTGGGAAGTACCCCTTGGCGTGAGCCCTCCCAGAGTCTCTCATCAGTCCCACCAAAGAGCCCAGGTAGGCTCCAGTGTTGGGTTTCCTGAGGCCAAACAACAAACAGGGAGGGAACCCAGCCCCACACATCAACACTCAAGTGGATTAAAGTTTTACTGAGCTCTTCCCAGGAGAATAACAGTCAGCTCTACTCACCACCAGTCCCTCCCATCAAGCCTCTTAGATAGCCTCATCCACGAGAGGGCAGACAGCAAAAGCAAGAAGAACTACAATCCTGCAGCCTTTGGAGCAAAAACCACATTCATAGAAAGATAGACAAAATGAAAAGGCAGAGAGTTATGTACCAGATGAAGGAACAAGATAAAACCCCAGAAAAACAACTAAATGAAGTGGAGATAGGCAACCTTCCAGAAAAAGAATTCAGAATAATGATAGTGAAGATAATCCAGGACCTCGGATAAAGAATGGAGGCAAAGATTGAGAAGATGCAAGAAATGTTTAACAAAGACCTAGAAGAATTAAAGAACAAACAGATGAACAATAAAATAACTGAAATGAAAACTACACTAGAAGGAATCAATAGCAAAATAACTGAGGCAGAAGAATGGATAAGTAACCTGGAAGACAGAATGGTGGAATTTCCTGCTATAGAACACAATAAAGAAAAAAGAATGAAAAGAAATGAAGACAGCCTAAGAGACCTCTAGGACAACATTAAATGCAGCAACATTCGTATTATAGGGGTCCCAGAAGGAGATGAGAGAGAGAAAGGACCTGAGAAAATATTTGAAGAGATTATAGTTGAAAACTTCCCTAACATAAGAAAGGAAATAGCCACCCAAACCCAGGAAGTGCAGTGAGTCTCATACAGGATAAACCCGAGGAGAAACATGCCGAGACACATAGTAATCAAATTGGCAAAAATTAAAGACAAAGAAAAAATTTAAAAGCAGCAAGAAAAAAGGAAAAATAACATAAAAAGGAACTCCCATAAGGTTAACAGCTGATTTCTCAGCAGAAACTCTACAAGCCAGAAGGGAGTGGCATGATATAATTCAACTGATGGAAGGGAAGAACCTAAAACCAAGATCACTCTACCTGGCAAGGATCTCATTCAGATTCGATGGAGAAATCCAAAGCTTTACAGACAATCAAAAGCTAAGAAAATTCAGTACCACCAAACCAGCTCTACAACAAATGCTTAAGGAACTTCTCTAAGTGGGAAACACAAAAGAAGAAAAAGACCTACAAAAGCAAACCCAAAACAATTAAGAAAATTGTCACAGGAACATACATATCAATAATTACCTTAAACGTGAATGGATTAAATGCTCCAACCAAAAGACACAGGCTTGTTGAATGAATACAAAAACAAGACACATATATATGCTGTCTACAAGAGACCCACTTCAGACCTATGGACATGTACAGACTGAAAGTGAGGGGATGGAAAAAGATATTCCATGCAAATGGAAATCAAAAGAAAGCTGGAGTAGCTATACTCATATCAGGTAAAACAGACTTTAAAATAAAGAATTTTACAAGAGACAAGGAAGGACACTACGTAATGATCAAGGGATCAATCCAAGAAGGAGATATAACAATTATAGATATATATGCACCCAACATAAGAGCACCTCAATACATAAGGCTAACAGCTATAAAAGAGGAAATAGACAGTAACACAATAATAGTGAGGGACATTAACACCTCACTTAAACCAATGGACAGATCATCCAAAATGAAAATAAATAAGGAAACAGAAGCTTTAAATGACACAATAGACCAGAAAGATTTAATTGATATTTATAGGGCATTCCATCCAAAAACAGCAGATTACACTTTCTTCTCAAGTGCACAAGGAACATTCTCCAGGATAGATCACATCTTGGGTCACAAATCGGCCTCAGTAAATTTAAGAAAATCAAAACCATAACAATCATCTTTTCTGACAACAAAGCTATGAGATTAGAAATGAATTACAGGGAAAAAAATGTAAAAAACACAAACACATGGAGGTAAATAATACGTTACTAAATAACCAAGAAATCACTGAAGAAATCAAAGGGGAAATCAAAAAATACCTAGAGACAAATGACAATGAAAAAACTATGATCCAAAACCTATGGGATGCAGCAAAAGCAGTTCTAAGTGGAAAGTTTTTAGCTATACAAGCCTACCTCAAGAAACAAGAAAAATTTCAAGTAAACAATCTAACCTTACACCTAAATGAACTAGAGAAAGAAGAACAAACAAAACCTAAAGTTAGCAGAAGGAAAGAAATCATAAAGATCAGAGCAGAAATAAATGAAATAGAAAAAAAGAAAACAGTAACAAAGATCAATAAAACTAAAAGCTGGTTCTTTGAGAAGGTAAACAAAACGGATAAACCATTAGGCAGACTCATCAAGAAAAACAGGAAGAGGACTCAAATCAATAAAATTAGAAATGAAAAGAAGTGACAACAGACACCACAGAAATACAAAGCATCCTGAGAGACTACTACAAGCAACTCTACGCCAATAAAAAGAATAACCTGGAAGAAATGGACAAATTCTCAGAAAGGTGTAACCTTCCAAGACGGAACCAGGAAGAAATAGAAAATATGAACAGACCAATCACAAGTAATGAAATTGAAACTGTGATTAAAAACCTTCCAACAAACAAGAGTCCAGGACCACATGGCTTCACAGGTGAATTCTATCAAGCATGTAGAGAAGAGCTAACACCCATCCTTCTCAAACTCTTCCAAAAAATTGCAGAGGAAGGAACACTCCCAAACTCATTCTAGGAGGCCACAATCACCCTAATACCAAAACCAGACAAAGATACTCCAAGAAAGAAAGTTAAAGACCAATGTCACTGATGAATATACATGCAAAAATCCTCAATAAAATACTAGCAAACAGAATCCAACAACACATTAAAAGGATCATATACCATGATCAAGTGGGATTTATCCCAGGGATGCAAGGATTCTTCAATATATGCAGATCAATCAATGTGATGCATGATATTAACAAACTGAAGAAAAAAAACCATATGATCTTCTCAATAGATGCAGAAAAAGCTTTTGACAAAATTCAACACCGATTTATGATAAAAATTCTCCAGAAAGTGGGCATGGAGGGAACCTACCTCAACATAATAAAGGTCTTTTATGGCAAACCCACAGCCAACATTGTCCTCAATGGTGAAAAACTGAAAGCATTTCCACTAAGATCAGGAAAAAGACAAGGTTGTCCACTCTCACCACTTTTATTCAACATAGTTTTGGAAGTTTTAGCCACAGCAATCAGAGAAGAAAAGGAAATAAAAAGAATCCAAATCAGAAAAGAAGTAAAGTTGTCACTGTTTGCAGATGACATGATATTATACATAGAGAATCCTAAAGATGCTACCAGAAAACTACTAGAGCTAATCAATGAATTTGGTAAAGTAGCAGGATACAAAATTAATGCACAGAAATCTCTGACATACCTATACACTAATGATGAAAAATCTGAAAGAGAAATTATGGAACCTCTCCCATTTACCATTGCAACAAAAAGAATAAAATACCTAGGAATAAACCTACCTAAGGAGACAAAAGACCTGTATGCAGAAAATTATAAGACACTGATGAAAGAAATTAAAGAGGATACTAATAGATGGAGAGATATACCATGTTCTTGGATTGGAAGAATCAACATTGAGAAAATGACTCTACTACCCAAAGCAATCTACAGATTCAATGCAATCCCTATCAAACTACCACTGGCATTTTTCACAGAACTAGAACAAAAACTTTCACTATTTGTATGGAAACACAAAAGACCCCGAATAGCCAAAGCAATCTTGAGAATGAAAAACAGAGCTGGAGGAATCAAGCTCCCTGACTTCAGACTGTACTACAAAGCTACAGTAATCAAGACAGTATTGTACTGGCACAAAAACAGAAATATAGATCAATGGAACCAGATAGAAAGCCCAGAGATAAACCCACACACATATGGTCACCTCATCTTTGATAAAGGAGGCATTAATGTACAGTGGAGAAAGGACTGCCTCTTCAATAAGTGGTGCTGGTAAAACTGGACAGCTACCTGTAAAAGAATGAAATTAGAACACTCCCTAACACCATACACAAAAATAAACTCAAAATGGATTCGAGACCTAAATGTAAGACCGTACACTATAAAACTTTTAGGGGAAAACATAGGGAGAATACTCCTTGACATAAATCACAACAAGATCTTTTTTGATCCACCTCCTGCAGTAATGGAAATAAAAACAAAAAGAAACAAATGTGACCTAATGAAACTTCAAAGATTTTGCACAGCAAAGGAAACCATAAGCAAGACCAGAAGACAACACTCTGGGCTTCCCTGGTGTTGCAGTGGTTGAGAGTCATCCTGCCAATGCAGGGGACGTGGGTTTGTGCCCCGGTCCAGGAAGA
>RJWK010003327.1:20850-64828 GCA_004363435.1 Platanista minor
AAAAAAAAAAAAAAAAAAAAAAAAAAAAAAAAAAAAAAAAAAAAAAAAAAAAAAAAAAAAAAAAAAAAAAAAAAAAAAAAAAAAAAGCAGACAACCCTCAGAATGGGAGAAAATATTTGCAAACCAATCAACTGACAAAGGATTAATGTCTAAAATATATAAACAGCTCATGAAGCTCAATATTAAGGAAACAAACAACCCAATCCAAAAATGGGTAGAAGCCCTAAATAGACATTTCTCCAAAGAAAACATACAGATGGTCAAGAAGCCCATGAAAATCTGCTCAACATCACTAATATTAGAGAAATGCAAATCAAAACCGCAATGAGGTATCACTTCACACCAGTTAGTATGGGCATCATCAGAAAATGTACAAACAACAAATGCTGGAGAGGGTGTGGAGAAAAGGGAACCCTCTTGCACTGTTGGTGGGAATGTAAATTGATACAGCCACTATGGAGAACAGTATGGAGCTTCCTTAAAAAACTAAAAATAAAATTATCATATGATCCAGCAATCCCACTACTGGGCATATACCCAGAGAAAACCATAATTCAAAAGGACACATGCACCCCAATGTTCATTGCAGCACTATTTACAATAGCCATGTCATGGAAGCAACCTAGACAGATGAATGGATAAAGAAGTTGTGGCACATATATAGAATGGAATATTACTTAGCCATAAAAAGGAAGGAAATTGAGTCATTTGCTGAGACGTGGATGGATCTAAAGACTGTCATACAGAGTGAAGTAAGTCAGAAAGAGAAAGACAAGTATCATATATTAATGCATGTATGTGGAACTTAGAAAAATGGTACAGATGAACTGGTTTGCAGGGCAGAAGTCGAGACACAGATGTAGAGAACAAGCGTATGGACACCAAGGGGGCAAAACCACGATGGTGTGGGGCTGGTGGTGTGCTGAATTGGGCCATTGGGATTGACATGTATACACTGCTGTGTATGAAATTGATGACTAATAAGAACCTGCAGTTTAAAAAAACGAACAAACAAACAAAAAAAACCCAACTAATACTAAACTTTCTTTGGGTCATTTGTATGGAAATATGTTAATATAAATGTTTCAGACATTACATGAAATTTCTAAGAATTATATATGTTCTGGTATAATGTTATAAGTCATAATTCTAGTTATTACTTTAAAATGTATATCTCAGAAATAACTAAATTTGCTTGTCAATTGCATTATTATGAACTTTCATCAAACCTTTAAATGTGGTCATTTTAAAATCTTTTGTCATTTACAGACAGTTCTGGGTGTACTCTGATGCTTTTGCAATAATGTTCCTATAAAAGGGTTTCATCTTCAAGGAATTCATGGAAAAGACTCTGACAAGTACAGGTTTCTGGTAACTGACTATACTGATGAACTGAATGAATAAGCATTTTCAGAACTCTAATGGAAAACTGATGAATTCAAAAAAGTGCTAACAAAAGATCAAGATGAAAATAAAACTTAATTACATGGGACTGAGTGAACTGATGAGGATGATTATAATTTTTGTGACTTTCTGTTTGAATAAAAAAAAAAAAATCCCACTAGGACTCAGAGGCAAAAAAATACACAAATTGATTTTCACTGCAAAGTAAAGGAGCTGTTACAGTGGAGGATTACTGGACTGAATGTCAATATTATGACATAGTATGAGTATGTTTCATGTTTGGTAATTGCAATCATTGTTGCTTTTGTGTGGTCATCCATTTACAATGCTTGGTGTCAGTTTATCTCTTGTAAAAATAAAATACAGTGTGTGTGTGTGTGAAAAATAAAAATAATAAAATAAATTTAAAAAATAAAAGATTTTTAAAAATATTATTAAAATAAAAACATTTAAAAAAGAAAAGAGGGCTTCCCTGGTGGCACAGTGGTTGAGAGTCCACCTGCCAATGCAGGGGACACAGGTTCGTGCCCCGGTCCGGGAAGATCCCACTTGCCGCGGAGCGGCTGGACCTGTGAGCCATGGCCTCTGAGCCTGCGCGTCCAGAGCCTGTGCTCCGCAAAGGGAGAGGCCACGACAGTGAGAGGCCAGCGTACCGCAAAAAAAAAAAAAAAAAAAGAAGGAAAGAAAAGAGAAAAGAGCAACCAAACCGATAAACAAATCCACCAATGATAAAAAGCACTAAAAACTAAACTAAGGTAAACATAAAAATTAGAAATTACTCACTTGTATACAGCAAACCCCAAGTCTATAGTTGCTCCCAAAGTCCGCCACCTCAATTTTGGGATTATTTGTTGTCTGTTCCAGTTTTCCACAGAGGCAGGTACATCAAGTTGATTGTCGACATTTAATCCACTTCTCCTGAGGCTGTATGGAGAAATTTCCCTTTCTCTTCTTTGTTGGCACAGCTCGTGGTGTTCAACTTTGCTTTTGGCCCTGCCTCTGCATGTAGGTCACCCTCTGGCATCTGTTTTTCACCCAGACAAGAGGGGGGTTAAAGGAGCAGCTGATTAGGGGGCTCTGGCTCACTTACACCATGGGGAGGGACAGGGACAGAACGTGGGGTAAGCCTGTGGTGGTAGGGGCCACCGTGATGTTGCAACAGCCCGGGGTGCACCATGGTATGTTCTCCTGGGGCTGTTGTCTCTGGATCATGGGACCCTGGCAGTGGCAGGCTGTATAGGCTCCTGAGAGGGGAGGTGTGGATAGTGACCTCGCTTGCACACAGGATTCTTGGTGGTTTCAGCAGCAGCATTAACATTTCATGTCCGTCTCTGCTGTCTGAGTGGATAACCGCGGCTCACATCCGTCTCTGAAGCTCGTTTAGGCAGTGTTCTGAATCCCCTCTCCTTGAGCACCTCGAAACAATGGTCTCTTGCCTCTTAGGCAGGTCCAGAGTTTTTCCCAGACTCCCTCCCAGGTAGCGGTGGTCCAGTAGCCCCCTTCAGGCTGTGTTCACGCACCCAACACCAGTCCTCTCCCTGGAATCTGACCTCTCAAGCCCAAGCCTCAGCTCCCAGCCCCAGCCCCAGCCCAGGAGGGTGAGCAGACAAGCCTCTCAGGCTGGTGAGTGCTGGTCAGCACTGATACTCTGTACGGGAATCTCTCTGCTTTGCCCTCTGCACCTCTGTTGCAGCACTGTCCTCTGTGGCTTTGAAGCTTCCCCCCTGCCCACCCCCATCTCCACCAGGGCTTCCTGGCATGTGGAAAGTTTTCCTCCTTCATAGCTCCCTCCCAGAGGTGCCAGTCCTGTCCTTGTTCTTTTGTCTGTGTTTTCTTTTGCCCTACCCAGGTATGTGGGGATTTTCTTATCTTTTGGGAAGTCTGAGGTCTTCTGTCAGCATTCAGTAGGTGTTCTGTAGGTGTTGTTCCACATGTAGTTGTATTTTTGGGGAGGAATGTGATCTCCACGTGTTATTCCTCTGCCATCTTGAAGGTCCTGTTCTCTTTTTTTTTTTTTTTTTTTTTATGAGAAAAGACATTGAAAGGTAAAAAGTCCCTTGTCCCAAATCAAAATGCTCATTTATGGCAGAAACAACAGTTCAATGCAGGCCATCAGTCACTGCCTTCCAGATTAAAAATTATTTCCCTGCTTCACCCTACCTGAATTTCTCACATTGAGGATTTATTTTCACAAGAACACAATTACTGATTAAGTCCATTGAGAAATGTAGAGAGAGAGATCAACAACAAAAATAGGCATTTTAAAAAAATTGTTATGAAAAGATTTCCTCCCTGAGTTTTAGGGCACTCTAGGGAGAGTCTGGAGCTCTTTGAGGCCTGAAGCTCCACAGGGTTAGTGCTCATCTTTTTGAGTCTTCCTTCTCATTCCCTATGACTGATAAGTGGAAGGAGTACAGAAAATCACTATATATGAATGGCTAGAAGGGAATCAAACATAATCTAGAGAAGAAAATTGAAACAAGAGACGTCTGTGTCATGCCTTCCAGGAGACAGGGTTAATGTGGACTAAGCAGGAGACACATCAGTGAACTTATTTTTCAGTCAAAAATCTATGATCCCAGCTTCTATGGGCATCTTTTGTTTCTTCTTTCTTCATAAGTAAGGGAGCTGGAGAAATGGAGAGTGAAGCTTTCTCTATTATGATCTACAGGAATTGAAATTTTATCGTAGACAAAAAGTTCCTGTCACAATTGTGTCTGTTAGTGTATGGTTCACTGATTCTGGTCATAAGTGTTATTTCATCCCTGCTATTTTCATATCTGTTAATAACATCTGAGTTCTTTTTTATAGGTTCCTGTGGAGATTTCAAATATATCCAGAAATTATAATGAAAAAATACTTTAACTAAATTTAAATGAAATACAAACTGAGAGATATATTTGGGACTCAGAAGAACAAGTTTAAAATTTCTACACATCAAGCTATTTGAAGAAGAAATTACTTGCAGTTTCCCAGAGTTTAGCCTTGACTATGGGAGAATTTCCCTCTCCCTTAAGAACTGCCCAATATATGATACTGAATATCATTAAAATCAGATATCTTTCTCCTAAATTCGTTCATCATTTTGGTAATCTAATATTTAGGGTTACTTCAGGCATTACAAACACATAATCATCCAATTTTAAAAATAACTTATTTCCCCTTATGTTTCATGTTAGAAAAATGTGTTTATTAAAAGCTCCAAAATTTCATAGCTGGTGGATCAAATCCTTCTGAACACACTTGTTGGAAAAGAGAAACAGTCACTTTGCCAAGGACATCTTCATTAGGATTTATTTAATTTTGAAGATACTGATTAAGATTCATGAAATACACTGAAGTGAAAATGAATAAATTGCATCTACATGCAACCACATGGATAATCTCTAGTTACATGATACTATGTGAGAAAAGTAGGTTCTGGGAACTACATGGAGCATGGTGCCCTTTTTATGAAGTTCAAGAATAAGAAAATCAACTGTTGACTGAAAAAAAATGCACAATGCGAGAGTTAAGAGTTAAGTTTTATTTGGGGCCAAATAAGGACTATAGCCCAGGAGACAGCCTCTCAGATAGCTCTGAAGATCTCCCCCAAAGAGGTGGGGAGGTCAGAATATATGTGATTTTAGTGAAAGGGGGGATACATGCAATGAAGCACACATTTTGGCAGAAGGTTGATGTTAGTCACGAGGAGCAGTGTCTCTGTTAATGGTTTTAGTGCTTTTCTGGATATGAGAAGGTACAAGAAATTGAGCTCATAAAATCTCTTTCCAGACACCAAGTTGGAGATATTTCCTGCTTTTATGGCAATGGCATCTATCTATGGCAAAAAAGATACTAAACAAATACTTATGAATATTTAATTGCAATAATAAAAAAATAGCTAGGTAGGAGTAGAAGGCAGCCTAAACCACAAGTAACTAACCATGGATTGTACCTTTAAAGAAACTCACAGAGGATTTCTATTTTATTTCTCACTTTAAAAAAATTTTAACATACAACCTGTTTGTATAAAATTTAGAAAATATTTTTAAGAAGAAGAAAATTAAGTACCTAAATTTCGACTACCTTGAGATAAATACTGTTAGAATTTTGATATAGTTCCTTCCAGTCTTTTTTCTCTGTATATACACATTACAAAATTATGACCATGTGTATATTCAATTATGCATCCTAAAGGCAAGAGACTGTCATGTATATTGAATTAACTCATATCCCTGATATACGTTGGCAATGCATTTAATCACCATCACTTATTCATCTGCATTCTCATGTCTTCAAAACTTCTGGGAGATTATTGTTCTCATATTGCCTAGCCAGCAGCACCATGGCAGGCAGGCAATGTTCTGACCAAATTCTATTCAGAGAAAGAACTTTCATAAAGATTTTATGATCAAGGTTTTGCCCAGTTGCCTTTCAATTTCCACCCCCCCCCCCCAATTATATTGAGACATAGTTGTATATCTCAAAAATATTATGCCTAAAGAGGTGGGTTAGAAAATTCGTAGTGTTTAATTTGAAATTTTTTTTTTTTTTTTTTTTTTTTTCTGTGTGCGGGCCTCTCACAGTTGTGGCCTCTCCCGTTGCGGAGCACAGGATCAGCGGCCATGGCTCATGGGCCCAGCTGCTTCGCGGCATGCGGGATCCTCCCACACCGGGGCACGAACCCGCGTCCCCTGCATCGGCAGGCGGACTCTCAACCACTGCGCCCACCAGGGAAGCCCTGAATTTGAATTTTTATGACCTGTAGACATCACTTATTATTGAACTGTTCTATATTTCACACATCAGACTGATTCCTGGATAAGCACTAAATGAATGAAATCCAGTTGTTTTAATGTGTTTGGGCTGCTACAACAAAATATTATAAACTGGGTGGCTTCTAGGCAACTGACATATATTCCTCACTGTTCTGGAGCCTGGGACATCCAAGATTAAGGTGCCAGCAGATTTCATGTCTGGTGAGTGCACTTCCTGCTTCACAGATGGCCATCTTTTTGCTATATCTTCATATGGTGGAAGGGACAAGAAGGAAATTGTCTGGGTCTCTTTCAAAAGGGCCTTAATTCCATCCATGAGGACTAATCACTAGTGATTATATCATGATTAACCTCATGATCTAATCACTTCCCAAGGGCCATGCCTCCCATACCATCACATTGGGTGTTGGGACTTAACATATGAGTTTTGGGGCAGCACAAGCCTTGAGTTCTATAACACCAGTCAATCAGAACAAAGAAAAGTGACTATGCTCAGACAGAAAGTTGGCTTTAACTCTGTGGGAGAGTTGGGGCAGGAATAACATCAAAGGTGTTTCTTGTCTTTCAACTTAGTTCAGCCCCTTCCTGTCCAAGCTTCAGTGGTATACCAGCACTAACTCTCATGAGTCATATTGACCCTTGTGTCAATACAACTGGCAAGAGCCAACTGTGTATTTATCTTCTTGGTGCTGCATTCAGTAATGTTATGTAGTAGCTTGAAATCATCCATGATGGGAATATTTGTGCCAAGCAAAAGAGCAAACACTGTAAACCATGTTGTTTTTCCAGACAGCTAGTTGCTAAGCATTTATTAGCATACCATTTCCAAGCTACACTTCCTTTCATTGAACAGCAGAAATCAGGGGTTCTTTGCCCTTTCAATACAAGCCATTGCTATTCCCAAAGCCAGATTCAATGATGTTTGGTATGTAGGTTCATCTTATAAGAATTAAACAGCAAATCACCATTCACAACGTATGTTTCCAAACATATTCTAATGTCTCATCTAACCATCTAGAAGAACATCTTGGTAAACATATACTCCCTTTTTATTTTTTTTTTTTCTGTAATACTTTCCTCCCAGAAGAGTCAGACTTTTCCAAGGCTCCACTTCTTTCTTCAATAGTAAAACCATGGGATACCATCATGGCTTGACAATTATACAGAGGGGGGAATTGGAAGAATTATGGGACTTTATGCTCCAAGATTCAAGTCTACTGTAATACAAACAAAGTTTTAAACTCTAATTTACGCAACTGATGTATTGACTTAAGAATCCTTCTTTCCAACGATTTGGAAGCTATCAAGCATATGATAAACACTTTTTTGTATATTTGTTTAAAAGAGGACAGGTGAGTCCCACATAGGAAAGTCATAAATACAGCATTTTACACACTCACACACATACACACACGCACACACACACACATTTTTAAGGTAGAGTGTTATATGGCATTCATGCTTGATGTAGCCACATAGATTTCTTCCACTGGCAAGATAATTGGAGATTAAATGTCTCTATATATCTGTTATGTTTTTGTGTGATTATGTGTGTAGAATATACAGTTTTGTTTCTGTTATTGTGTTTTTTACCTAAATGATTTCAATCAGAGATGAATTTCTCACACATTTTTGGTCATGGTGAAAGAGAGTAAGTGAAATAGTATTCTATTTTTTCTGCTTGACTACTCTATTTTAAGTGCTGGCAATGTTGCAGCTTCCCTTTTTCCCCATAGGTCTATGTAAGAAAAAGATGAAATTACCTGTTGACTGATACGGAGGCAGGAATTGACTTACGAATAGAAACAGACAAGTTCAGAAACCCACATTGTTGTGAGGCTACAATAAAAAGGCCACTAATGATCAGGAATTGCCATGAGCTGAACAAACATGACTTCAAAGGATGCTTTAAGGTCTAAATTAAATAAAAATCCAGTGATGGATACCAGAGTAGCAGTGTCTGAATCAAAATGAACCCATCATATTCTCTGCCAAGGGCATTACTTCTGTTTCTGACACTTTGGGTTTTTAGAGGTAGAATCTTTACAGTTCTTGGGAAAGTTCACAGTTGAATGCACCATTTTTATGGTTTGCACTGTTTCTTCAAAGAAAGGAAGTGATGCTCCTTACACTGACAAAGATTTGGTAATTGCCATCTTTGGTGTGGCTGTCAGGCAGCAATATCATCCTTGATTGTGACAACTGTAACAATGATTTTATGTTGGAGGCATTCTACCTGCATCAGGCCAAATTTTATTAGCAGATAGACTATCTGGAAAGATTAAAAACCTGTAGAGGAGGAGAATGGACATTAATGCTTACTTTATAAAATTTGAATAAGTAGGTGGTATTTCTGTGTTTCTCAGTTCAGAAAAAAAGATGCAAAAATAAATTTCCTAATAGCATAAATAATACAAAAAAAAATTTTTCTTTTTAAGGAAGGGAAGGAGGGAGAGGGAGAATGGGAAAGGAAAATTAACACTTGAATCCATCTTCCAACTGGCTATTCCCTCCTGACCTTCTATTTTCTGTGAAAGGACTTCCTTGATATCCACTCTCCCTCGTTCTCCGTATCAAGAGCCAAGTGCTGCTGCTTATACTTCAAACAATATTAGCTTGATATGAATAATTTTAATTACACCCTAAATAGGCAGTAAGCTTCTTCAGAGGAAAGAATATCTTGTATGGAAACTGTCTTAACTAAACTGTATAACTTGTTCCAAACCTAGTGTCAGTTTATGAGTGCTAACCCCCCTGTACTATTCTCTTTTCCCCATGCCCATCAACCTTCCAAAATGCCAAGATCAGGTTAATAATCCTGGAACAGGTTTGGCTGTATGTCCACTTACCTTCTCAAAACTCTCAATATTCTCACGTTAACCCTAGACGTGATTATTAACATTTGGGGAGTCTGGTCACTTTGAAAATATGAGCAAAACCATGAATTCTCTCACTGGAAAAAAGTCATCAATTCAGCATTCAACATCATGACCACCACCAGTGATGTCATCTTCGCTGGTGGTGGTAGCATCATCATGACTACCATGAGCATCATTATTAACAGGGGACTATTATGTGCCATAGCTATTGACACATTTTACACTATAGCAATTTGATAAGGTTAACACCCTCCATTTTACAAACAGAAAAACAAAGCTCCTCAAAGAAAATATAGACATATAAGGTAATCAGAATTTTAACCCATCAGTCTGAGAGCTAATATTCTTAATCAGTATGTCCAATATAAGACACATCCATAGACTTGACATTACAATACGAATCTTTAATAAACACTACTATGTTAAATCAAATTTTTAAGGTTTAAATTTGTCAATTATTCAATGATTGTTGCTCAGCCCCATACCTACCTTTCTATACTCTGATCTGAACTGCCGAGACTGTGGTTTGAAAAACTCACTTCCCAGTCTCTATTAACCCCTCATTTCTTATTAAATTCTGCCAATGGAAAGCACTGGTAGGAGGTTAGAAGGCAAGAGAAAGGGAAAGGCTTCTGCTCCTGTCTCCTAAACAGTCTTACCCTAGTACAGCAGGAGGGGCAAGGTGACACTGAGCTTGTCAGCAACATTTCAGTAATTCTTGCACCTCCAAAACTGTAAACTTGTAGGCAACAGCCCAGTGATTGTATCACTTGATCTAGGAGTGCCACACAGAGAAATTATTTTTCTCCTCTTCTCTCCTCCTCATTTTGTACCTTCCAACATATTTGTAAAGCAAGTGTTGATGTAAAGGATCCTCTCTTTATATTACCCAATATGAATATATTTTCCTGATTGGATCCATACTGAAACAGGAATGGGCCCAGAGAACTGACTCTCAAATATTGGAAAATGGGATTAGCGATCTCATCTCATTGGACGTATAAGCAGAGGTGACTTCACTGACAACGGTAAACGTTTTTTTTTTTTTTATAATTCAAGGAAAGTAGTGGTTTTCCAAATACTTAAGTTATTGTCAGTGGTGACTTGGAATAGAGTTGTTTTTTTTTTTTTTTTTTTTGGCGGTACGCGGGCCTCTCACTGTTGTGGCCTCTCCCGTTGTGGAGCACAGGCTCCGGACGCGCAGGCTCAGCGGCCATGGCTCACGGGCCCAGCCGCTCCGCGGCGTGTGGGATCTTCCCGGACCGGGGCACGAACCCGTGTCCCCTGCATCGGCAGGCGGACTCTCAACCACTGCGCCACCAGGGAAGCCCTAGAGCATATTTTAAAGGTAAAAGAGTAGATCTTAAATGTTCCCACCACACCAAAAAGAAAAAAAAATAGGTAATAATATAAGGTGATGGATATGTGAATTAACTTGATTGTGGTAATCATTTCACAATGTACATGTATATCAAACCATCACATTGTGTACCTTAAGTATATTTACTTTATTTATTAATTACATCTCAATAAAGCTAGAAAATTTTAATTAAAAAAACAAATAAAAGAAAAGTAAGGGTTTGGGAGAATAAGTGTTAATGCACTTGACCATTATGGTTGTAATGATTACAGTAAAGACCATGTGACTTATGTTATTTCTTACCATATTATAGAGATTACAGAAAGAAATGACAGGCCTAGAGTCCTAAATTCTGAACTCAAGACACAGAACTAGATATATTCTATGGTGTTCCCAAGCAATATTTTTTTTATAGACAGGATTGATATAGTTGCAAATAAGAAAAAAAATTCAATCTAAGTTGAATTGACATCTTTAACAAGCTTCTCATGTTTAGTGCAGTGTGTTGGATGACCAGAAATGGGATCGGACACTTGGGGTAGAGACGTTTATTTGCACCTAGATAAACTTGACAGCCTTGAAACGTTGAATTCCCTTGAGCCTCTCGTTCCAGAGGAATTCATCTCTCCTATTCTTTCTGATGAAACTAGTCTTCCCTCTTTAAAGACATGTAATCACCTCACTTGGGACAATAGTCTCTGAAAGAGATACTGAATCTTTTCACAACTACTCTTTATAGTACTTAAACTGAATGCTAGAATCAGAGCCCATTGTACTTCAAGGGGAAAAAGGGGAAAATCTGACCAGGAGAAGATGGCTTATACTTAAAGAATTACAGGGTTTTACTAAGTTGTATGAAGAAAAATGTGTGGTATATGTGTGGAAATTAATTCTAAGAAGAGGAAAGAAATAATGTTAGATTCTGATCCCTCTCTCTTCTTCTCTCTCTTTTTCTCACTCAAACCACTCTTCTATGATACAGTTAAAATCTATCCTTTCTTATTCTTTCCTACCAAGACAGCCCACTGATATCTTACCCTCCTTTTTTGTTTAATGCCTATTTCCTACTTAAATATGTACTCTTTGCACCATCTTTTACATTGTTATTTAACTCCTCTTATTATTTTGTTTTCATGTACTTATAAATATTTGGACACCGAACACAGTATATGCCTTTGGATGTTACGAACCTGAGGGAGATAACAGACACATGGAAAGAAGGCAGGGATCTAAAATACCACAGACCTAAATTTGAATCTTGGCTTGCAGATATTGGCTAAGTTGCTTAACCTCTGAGACTCAGCTTTGTCAGGTGGGAGAAATTTCCCCCTCTACCTCTCTTGAGTTTTTATGGCTGAATTAATAATAAAATGGACACAAGTCAGATTAATAGAAAAAGAAACAAATTTTAACTCATGCCCTTGGAGGTTCCATAGAAATGGGACCTAAGAAGTGGCCAAAGCAGTAACTCTTACACTTTTTAGGCAAAGAAACAATAAATTTGTGAGGAATTGACACGACAAAGCACCTTAAGTTTTGTGTGCTTAATTAGGGAATGATCTAAACAGAGTTTGGGCCTGAGGTAGTAAATTAAAGAAGTAGTAGGGTTTGTTTATATAGGATTCTTGGCCTAAATTCCCAGTCTTCTGTGATAAGGGTGTCCTTCTACCTCCAAATGTAGGGAGGGTATCTTTCACATGGGAGATTTATTTCCTGACTTATGGGAGACAGAAAGGAGGGTCAGAGTGTCTCTCTTACGTTGGCCATTTCTTAAGTAACTTTAATTCAAACTAATCAATATGCCATTGATGTACATTATGGGGCAGCCTACTCCGGGCTCCAAAAGTTTCATCTATTGTATAAAATGGAGTTACCAATAACTCTTGGGGTTGTGGTGGAGATTGTGCTTGACGTTGTAAGTGAACATGCCTCATGTGTAAAATATGTTTCATAAATTCTCTTCCTGACTCTTTCTCCTAATCTGTGAATCCCCTCTTTGTGTACTCCTTCAGCACTCAAAAGTAGTCATTGTATGTGGAATAACCCAGCTTGAAGAGCTTTTGCTAGAAGTCTGCAGTCACTATTAAATCCCCTAAACAAACCTCTCTCACTAGAACATTATAATTTCATTTTCTGTTCACCTGTCATTACATGACTAGAAGTTTCTTGAGAACCAGCAGTGAATCTTTAATCTTCATTTGCCAGCACTTAGAAGAGTGCTTGGCATAAATGCAGCTTTCAGTAAGTAATTGCTAAATGAATTAATGTTGCGAAGTTTAGAACTCACAGAATACCCTGTTTTCCTGTCATGGGTTACCTCATATTTGTAAAAGGACATCAGAAGGGTGAAAACTCTCAAATTAAACAAATAAAATCACTAATGGGAAATGTTAAATGTCAGGAGAGTTTGTGGGAGAAAGAGGGAACAGGAGTTGGCAAACTATATCATGTAAGGCAAATCTGGCCTGCTCACAGTTTTTATAAATAAAGTTTTATTGGAACACAGTTGTGCTTATTTGTTTATGTATTGTCTATGGCTGATTTTACACGACAGCAGCAGGGTTGAATAGTGACACAATTCATATGGCCAACAAAACTGAAAACATTTACTACCTGGCCATTACAGAAAAAGTTTGCCAATTCCCACTTTAAATCATGTAAACTGCGTTCACATATTTTTGCCTCATATGAGGTATTAAAATCCTTACATTGCCCTTTGAGGTAATTATAGACTATAATTATTTGCAGAAGCTGATTCGGAAAATTATTGCTGGAACACATGAGATTCTAAATAAATATTTCAGGAAGAACAAAAGTTTCTAGGTACTGTTAATAAATTGAGAGAAAATGTATTCTGGTCTGATAGGAATAATGGGTTCAGGCTAAAAGGCTAATAACATTCTGTTACATCTTATTTTCATGTCTTGAGAATAAATGTTAATATGGTGATAGATCATCTCTCCCACCCACTCTTATGTACAATCATGTCGGGGGATTTGCCTGTTTTTACCACATACACGTAATTCCTTCTTGGCCTGACACAACATGGCAAGTACCAGCCCAGTCACCTTCTCTCCCTCCACTCAACACAAAAACATGAAGGCACAACTAGATTCAGATGCATTTTATTTTCAATAGCTGTTTTCTTCCTTTTTGTTCATTTGTGGGATAAAGCTGACCTCCTTTGCATCTTCTCAATACATCATCAATAGTGAATTGATTTATGACCCTAGGGGCTCTCCCATATTTTTAAACATCTTTATTAAGGTAAAATTGACATATAAAATGCTGTACATATTTCATGTATAAAACTTGGGTTTAGGGCATAAGTATATACCTGTGAAACTATTAGTACCATCAAGGCCATAAACATATCTATCATCTTTCAATGTTTCCTCTCATCCCCTTTATTATAATTATTTTGTGTGGTAGGGACACAACATAAGCACTACCCTCTTAGCAAATTTTATGTATATAATGCAGTATTGATAGCTATAGGCACTATGCTGTATACTAGGTCTTCAGAACTTACTGATCTTACTTAACTGAAACTTTTATCGTTTGACCATCTCCTTCCCATTTCTGCCTCCCCCTAGCCTCTGGCAATCACCATTCTACTCTCTGCTTCTATGAGGTTGACTATTTTAGATTCTACATATAAGCAAGATCATACAGTACTTGGCTTTCTGTGTCTGGTTTATTTCACTTAGCCTCATGTTTTCCAGGTCCACACATTTCCCCAAAATCTATTACATAAACATACATTTTAGTGTTCATTTTTACAAGTACTCCAGATAATTAGTTTTTCAGGATTCTTGTATTTTCCAATGCAATCCCATCTCCTGGCATTCCCAGGATGATTGCTACTCAAAAGAGGAGGCATTCCAATCAAAAAATGGGCAGAAGACCTAAATAGACATTTCTCCAAAGGAGACATACAGATGGCCAACAAACACATGAAAAGATGCTCAACATACTAATTATTAGAGAAATGAAAATTTAAACTACAATGAGGTATCACCTCACACTGATCAGAATGGCCATCATCAAAAACTCTACAAACAATAAATGCTGGAGAGGGTGTGGAGAAAAGGGAACCCTCCTGCACTGTTGGTAGGAATGTAAATTGATACAGCCACTATGGAAAACAGTATGGAGGTTCCTTAGAAAACTAAAAATAAAACTACCATATGACCCAACAATCCCACTACTGGGCATATACCCAGAGAAACCATAATTCAAAAAAAGACACATGCACCCCAATGTTCATAGCAGCATTATTTACAATAGCCAGGACATGGAAACAACCTAAATGTCCATCAACAGAGGAATGGATAAATAAGATGTGGTACGTATGTACAATGGAATATTAGCCATAAAAAGAAATGATATTGGGTCATTTGTAGAGACATGGATGGACCTAGAGAGTGTCATACAGAGTGAAGTAAGTCAGAAAGAGAAAAGCAAATATCGTATAATAACACATATATGTGGAATCTAGAAAAATGGTATAGATGATCTTATTTGAAAAACAGAGATAGAGACACAGAGGTAGAGGACAAATGTATGGATACCAAGGGGGAAAGCGGTGGGGTGGGAGGAATTGGGAGACTGGGATTGACACATATACATTATTGATACTTTGTATAAAATAGACAACAGACGGAAACATACTGTACAGCACAGGGAACTCTACCTAATGCACTGTGGTGACCTAAATGGGAAGGAAGTCCAAAAGAGAGGGGATATCTGTACGTGTATGGCTGATTCATTTTGTTGTGCAATGGAAGCTAACACAACATTGTAAAGCAATGATACTCCAATAAAAATTAATAAAAAAAAAAAGAAGGGGCATGGTCTGCCGCACATTTTTGATAAGACTCTTGTTTAGACACTTGGAAAACAAGCTTATTAAAATGTAAGCAATATCATATATTTCCTATGAGCTCATTAATGTGCATAAATGTAAAGAAAATGCATTGCTCATTATTACCTCACACTAGCAGGTACCTCTGTGGAGGAAAGGCACAGACATGGACCGGGTCAGAAATAAAAGGGATGACAGCTTGAGTTTTATCTGTAATGATCTGAATATGTTTTTTAAAGGAAGAATTTATATATGGCTTGTGTAATTGACAGTTATTTAACTGCCTCCTCCAAATAATTCTAATTAACACTAAGCAACATGTGATAAAATTTTAATCAGGTACATAGGACGTTAGACAAAGTTACCATTCCTGTACCACCAAATCTCAAACTTTGGACTGCCTTTTACCCCACTCTCTATGGCAGACAAAGGTGTGAATGTGGGCAGGAAGGGCCTCCATCTCTGAACTGTATCACGTGATCCTGAGCTACTTATTCTTTCTTACACTTGAAGTCTCAAATTAGGTCATTAAACAAGATCCACAGTTGATTCCACCACTTCATCCATGTTCTTGGCCAGAAGCTCAGCTTCCAGGATTTCATCCATTCATGGACTCATAAATTTTACTTATTTGGAAAAAAAAACAAGGATAAATCAAACAAAGTTCTCTGACTACATTTCTCTGATGACAAGCTTTTACCTATCTGTGATTCTGTGTCCTTGCAGGTTTTTCCTTTCCTCATGAGAATTCAGATCCCTGTGTATGACATTCCATCTGAAATACCTCCATGCCCACCAGGCATATGCCTTCAGCCTTTTTGTCTGATTTAATCCACAGCTGTTCAGACTAACTTACTGCTGACAAATCCCATCTTGAGTGTATGCTATGCACCTATCTTCTTTCTCTCTAAGATCTTCCCCAATTCTTCTGAAATCCTTCTATCTTAACATAAAAGCTCAGCCCAGAAGTGTGGGACAGTTATTGTACCTGGATATTGTTCCATCCTGCTGTCCTTCTGGTTCACAATTCTAAGAAGGATACTGAGGGGTTTTTTCTGGTATAATGGAGTTGAACACTGTCAACATTATATTACCTAAAGAAATAAAACGAGGTGATGGAGTGGGGAATACCAACATCTTTGATTATCTCAGTGATAACTATACTCTGTAGGCCAGCTTTGACAGTAGGAAATGCTTCTATGTATCAGTGGGGATGATAGCTTTCCAGAATGGCACAAGCCAGATGGGAGCACGTAACCACCAGAGATAAGATGAATACAATTATGGTAAAGAGCAACTAGGATGGTAAATAGGGAGCCCTAACTACAGGGATCTGAGGCAATGCCTAACAAATAATGTGTTACTAGAGACAAGATAGATGAGTAGGAAACAAAGATATTGTTTGACTTACATACTCAACAATATTAAGAATAGGTGAACCTGAGATGAATGGAAAAACATAAGCCTTCATACATTTTATAAATGGAGCCAGTTTTTTAGTCCCAGGAGCAGGATCCACTTGAGGAGAAACCCTAATGGAGGTATACCCTAGCAAGCAGAAATATATGAGCTATTGAACTGAAACTGATACCCAGGGACTCATATCCCATCATGCTCCCATCCCCATTCCCATCCTGGCTATGGTGGAGACTTATGAAGGCAGGAGAAGACAAGGAGTTTTAGCTCAAGTTTTACAGTATACCCAGTGGGCATATAGAACACCATAGTTGTTTCCCTGGTCCTTTAGTGCACAATCGGGATGCATATTTTTAGTATCTGATAGAAGCCATGATCACATTGGTTCTCTAACCTGTGGGGTAGAGGTCAGTAAGGTAGAAATGACCAAGTGAAATCCCTGAAACTGCTCCTCAATCCATGATAGTAAGTCAGAAGAAATATCACAACCCAAGTGGAATTATTAAGCTTAGATT
Source organism: Platanista minor (assembly GCA_004363435.1). Classification (NCBI taxonomy): domain Eukaryota; kingdom Metazoa; phylum Chordata; class Mammalia; order Artiodactyla; family Platanistidae; genus Platanista; species Platanista minor. The sequence continues at coordinate 38,052 of RJWK010003327.1, forward strand.
AATCCTCCAAGACTTAAAACATATAGAGGAAGTCATTGAATGGAGATATCCTATCTCTACTCTGTTAATTATTATGTTCCCTGAAAAAGCCCAAGTTGGATGTTCCAGCTTTATTGAATAAGATTACCAGAATCTCTGACACATGATCTGAGGCTATTGATCTGAACATAAAATTATTTTCAATCTCAATTAATAAAGAGAATAAAGGGCAAGTTGCATTTATGTTTGGATAATGGCAGTATATATATACTTATATTAGGATTATAATTAATGTCTTAATCTCTGAGAAAATATAGCCTAGAGTGATATTAATTATTTGACACCTACAGAACATAATCCTTAATCATACCATGACCTGGTAAATACAAAATGACAGCTACTTATGATGCCCTAATAAAACTTGAGTGTCAGAAATTGTGAGATTAAACCCTACAAATATTCATAAGAGAGGCTTACCGGGGAAGGGTTTAGAAGTTCAGTGGTCTGAGCATGCCAGAACATCCCCTCTTAGGGTATCGCTTGACACTAAGAAAGATGCAGTGCTCAGTAGGCATCTTGAAATTTCGAAGGCAGCATGTACTCCATTTAGGAATAATGTGCAGACCTATTTGGTGAATCAGGAGACTCCCAATTTCAAGCAGGATCTAAGAGAAGGCTCCACAACCGGTCAAGGCTGTGGCAAAAATTTCTCTGCCATTATCAAATGTCATAGTAATAGATAATCTATAGCAGATATGGATGATTGGTGGAGTCATTGGCAAGTCCAAACTGGAGAGTTTCAGTAGAGACCCCTAATGTTCTAGAGTAACATCATGCCTTCTGTATCAAAAACCAACTTTCCATTTCAAAAGCTGTTCCTGGTAAGTTACTGGGCACCAGTGGGAACAGAAGGATTTACCAGAACTGCCAATCACAAACTGGGTTTGTCTTGTGCACTAAATCTTAGCATCAGCAGGATGCAGCAGCAATCCAGTGTACAATGAAAATGATTCAGGTGGGCTTGGGCATGGTAGAACTAGAGAATACAAGCAAGGCACCATGCCCACAGCACCTACCTCTGCTGTACCTTACCTCTTCCTCAACTCATACCAAAAATTTATTTATAGGTTATATGCCATTTAAAGTTATTACAAAATAATGGTTATACTTCCCTGTGCTGCACAATATATCCTTGTTGCTTATTTATTGTGTACATAGTACTTTGTGTCTCTTAATCCCATACCTGTATCTCATCTATCCCCCCTTTCCTCTCCCAACTTGTAACCATGAGTTTGTTCTCTATGTCTGTGAGTTTATTTCTGTTTTAATATATTCATTCATTTTATTTTTCAATTCCACATATAAGTGTTAAAATAGAGTATTTGTCTTTCTCTGTCTTATTTCATGAAGCATAATACTCTTTAGGTCCACCCATGTTGTTGCAAATGGCAGGATTTCATACTTTTTATGGTTGAGTAATATTCCATTGTGTGTGTGTGTGTGTGTGTGTGTGTGTGTGTGTGTGTGTGTATTTTTTTTTCTTTTCTTTATCCATTTATTTATTGATGGAGACTTCACTTACTTCCGTATCTTGGCTATTGTAAGTGACGCTGCTATGAACATTGGGGTACATGTATATTTTTTAATTACTTCATTCATTTTCTTTGGATATATACCTAGTAATGGAATTGTTGGATCATACAGTAGTTCTATTTTTAGGTTTTTGAGGAATATCCATACTGTTCTCCATGGTGGCTGCACCATTTTATAATCCTACCAGCAGTATGCTAGGGTTCCCTTTTCTCCACATACTCACCAACACTTGCTATTTGTAGACATGTTGATGGTAGCCATTTTGACAGGTGTAAGGTGATATCTTATTGTAATTTTGATTTACATTTCTCTGATGATTAGCTATGTTGAGCATTTTTTCATGTGCATGTTGGCCATCTGTGTATCTTCTTTTAAAAATGTCTATTCAGGTCTTCTGCACATTTTAATTGGGTTCTTTTTTTTGATATTGAGTTATATAAGCTATTTATAAGTTTTTTATATTAATTCTTTATTGATCATATCATTTGCAAATATTTTCTCCCATTCAGCAGGTTATCTTTTGTTTTGTCAATGATTTCTTTGCTGTGCAAAAGTTTTTATGTTTAGGTCCCATTTGTTTATTTTTGCTTTTGTTTCTTTTGTCTTAGGAGACAGATTCAAAAAATATTGCTACTATTTATGTCAAAGAGTGTTCTGCCTATGTTCTCTTCTAGGATGCTTATAGTTTTAGGTCTTACATTTAGGTCTTTAATCCATTTTGAATTTATTTTTATATATGGGGTGAAGACAAGTTCTAATCTCATTCTTTTACATGTAGCTATCCAGTTTTCCCAGCACAACTTACTGAAGAGACTGTCTTTTCTCCATTGTATAATCTTGCCTCCTTTGTCACAGATTAATGACCCTAAGTGTGTGGGCTTATTTCTGGGCTCTCTGTTCTGTTCCATCCATCTATGTGTCTGGTATTAGGATAGCCACTCTTGCCTTCCTTTGGTTATTATTTGCATGGAATATTTTTCCCATCCTTCCACTTTCAACTTATATGTTTCTTTAGATGTGATGCGAGTCACTTGTAGACAGCATATAGTTGGGCATTTGAAAAAACAGCCATCTCTGCCAGTCTTTACAGACTGGCTCTGTGAAGGGAAAGGTCTTCACTAATCAACCTAGCATAAATGCTTATAGTCTTTTCAGGACTTTCTAAGCATGCCTGTTCCCTGGACATGTGGGCATGCTTTTCCCACCCAATATCCCCAGTTGTATGGTTTCCTTTAAATGTCTTATATTCCCTAACAGTTTCATCTCTGCTTCTTCTCAGAGTCTTAAATGCTCTATTGTATTCCTCTGCCCATAATTTCTTGCCCCCAATAGCTCACAGGTTTGTAGCCCCCCTACAGCTCTTAGATGCCATGGTGACTGCCACTGCTTTCAGTGGGCTCCAACCTGATATCCAAACTATGCCAACATTTCCACCAGAGCTCCTTATTAGACAAAACAGAAACCAGTCACTTAGGAAGCTGCAGACAAGCCAGAACAATGCAAACAAGTTTGACTCTTTTTTTCCATTGCACGGGAGGAACCGGAAATTGGACAGCTTCTTTCTCATGCTTTGCCAGGGAAGAGGCAAGATATGGGCGAGCAAAGATACTCTCAAATTTCCTTCCATAATAAGTGTGACTTTATCTTGGTTAAACATTTGTTTGACTACTACAAATCTGTAACTGGTTTCTATATTTCCTACAAAGCTACTTCAGTTGGTGTTTTGTTGTTTACTTTGTGTTTCCATGGGTGAACAAGGGCCTGGAGCTTCCTAGTCCACCACTTGCTGTTGGCACTTCTCGGCACTAGCGTTAAAAGAAAAAAATCATTAGCGGCCTTCTGTAGTTAATTCACTTCCTTTCGTTACCTTTAAAAGTTCCACAATCTTCAAGTGAAGAGTAAGAACTGACTTCTTTGATTTGGTTAGTAGGCAATGACACAGCAACAGAGATCAAATGACTTATTATCTACTACCAGCAAATTTAGTGACTATAATTTATCAAATCACAATATTTTGAAGGCTTATTTTTCTTGATTCAGCTGTACACAGTATTTTATAGATCTTTATACTTCTAGTGTCTGAAAGGTGCCCTACATGTAACTGATGCTCAAAAATGATGATGTCATCATAATGACACATATAGCCAGTTTATCCATCAGCTAAGCCATGATCCAACTGATTATAAAAGTTGGCTTCTAAAATTTAAATTGGCTGAACATTCTTCAACACTTAGTGGAAGAAGAACTAGAGATCTTCTGAAGGTAACTTATGTTTCCCTGGATATTTTAGGTCCTTAGAAGAATATAAAGATTTTATCTTTTGAACCATCAATCCTAGCACAAAGGAAGTTGAGATTTATTTAGTTTCTGCCCATCAGGAATATTCATCATCCATTATTCCAAGGTGCTACTTTTGTAGGAAATACCCCATGTAACTCCATTTGCTTGAGATTAATTACCTATTCCCTTTCTTCTCAAATATATCATATATTTGGTTTGTTCTAGCCCATGTTCACATACTATTTTGTAGATATTTTTCAGTTTTCTGACTCTTTAGTCTCCCTGAATAAATTATATAGTACTTTAATCATTCTTACTCCACATCTAGTTATTCAAGGAGTAACTGCATTTTTTTCCTTACATTTCTATCACATATGTCCCTTTTAACTAATATTAGCCCCTTTCAGGTCTCACCTCCTCATAGATTATCAGTTTCATCTTATGTAGGAACTGCTTGCTTGTGTCACCATTCCACTTAAAAACTCCACATTTCCTATTGATAGTGGTCACACTCCTTCATGACCCACCTTAGTCTAGCCTCATACTACATTTCCACATTTATTTTCCCCTAATCCATATTATGTTTCCTGTGACAGCACTTGTTTTCAGACCTTAAATTATGCTGTTCTTTTTTCCTTGAATGCTCACCCCAGTCATCCCCCTTACCAAATGTATTCATTTGTACATTTCATTCATGTAGAATATATTTAATTATTGTTTCCTCATTTCCAAATCCTATCTCTTCCATTAATCTTTCCCCAAATATTTGAGTTCCCAATGTGTTCTGACAATTTTTGTACTACACAGTAGTCATTTTTTTACCTTATTCATTTGGCACATTGAACATGATTTCACGACATATTTACTTATCTTTTTTCTGTCTGTATCCTATGTTCCCAGCTAGACTGTATTTTCTCGAGGCCAGGAAACAAACGCTAAGCTTTTTTATTGCTGGAGTGCTTTCAGCACAGTGCTTATATTTAATTATGTATCTGAATAGTTATTCTCCTTGATCACAAGAGAAACGATGGGCAGTGATGACTTTTACTCAGTAAGCTTTGGTAAAATAAATAAAATCAAGGACTGATTTCCAGAAACCACACACATAAAACATTGCTCACACTCCTGTATTAAAACATTTAACTCAAGTTTAAGGGCAAAGTCAATGAGATTCTCTAGATGCGCCTCTGATGTCTGCTGACTATTTTTCAGCATTTGCCAAGAAGCCTTTGAATTTTAAAAGTTTCTTGGCTAGTCTGAAGAATACTTTCAACCCGTTAAATCACAGAATGCATAAACCCAGAGAGTTACGCGATGTTGCCAATAAGTGCACACAGTGGTGTGCTCAACTTAGGACCTGGCTCAGAGGACGCATTCCATAAATAGTTGTGACAATGTCAATAGTTGCCTTTCTCAGTGTTTATGCAAATTAAGGGAGCAGGGTAGTTGAAATAGTGGTTTAATGATTAGTGTTGAAAATCACTCTACAGCTTTTATCGTGGCTCCTCCATCCGTTGATCATTCTCAGCCTGAGTGGTGTTTTCATTATGGGGTGGTGGTGAGCAGTGATTTGAGCAGAACCAACTCTAAATAACATTTTGGACTGTTTCGTCTTCCACAACTTCTCAATCTCTTCTCTTTGGGACTTTGTACCTAAGCTGACACTAAGCATAGGTGTCCATGTCTTCCAATATGTTATCACATTGCTAAGAAATACACACGTTTTACCAGAAGCCTTCTGGAGACATACTATAACTTGCAAACTTGTAGAGATCATTCAAATGGGAGGAGTTTCGAGAACTCAAATGAATATTTGTTTTTTTTATTTCCTCACTCCTCAAGCTATAGCTGAAAGACTACAGCCCACTCTTTCTTAGTAATGGGACAGAGACCCTCTTTTTTACAGTTTATATAAAAAATGAATGAATGAATAAAATATTGAAGTGAATAAAATATTTTGAAATTAATGGACCTCTCTATAATTTTTTTTTTTTGATTCAGTTTCTCTCTGAGAACACGTTAAGTTTCTTAAGTTTAGCCCAGGGCTAAACATGGCCCAGAAAATTCTAACACATGACTTTCTCATTTTAGATTCAGTTTGAAAGTGAATAAAAAACACATGGGAAAACACACACACAAAAAAACAATTCCTGGACTTAAAGATGTCCCAGAGTTTTCTTTACATATCACCTAGCTACTTTTACCTCCAATTTCTAAAAATGAACACAAAACATTTTTAATCAATTTTCAAGAAGATGAGCTAATCTTTTATAAGCATGCATTCAGAGAAGGAAAGCATTCTTCAGATGTCAAGATTAAATGTGTTTATTTCGAGTTAGTGGATACAATGGTATATTAGATACCAGCACTCCAAGCTACACCTATGTATTTGCCTCTAAATCTTCACACACTGTCAGTTTCCATTCCTCTAACATTCCATCACTGGGCCTCCTATTTCTAGCAAAATCATAGTTCAAATTTTTTAAAAAGTAAAAGCAAGATGATCACCACATTTTGCTTCCAGTGCCCCCAGAAGGATTATAATTGTTTTAAATAAATGTTTATGTTTTCAGTAAAGGGGGAAATTGATAACATGAGCACTAGTAATGGCACGACTAGGAAAGAAAGAACAGAATACAGATTAAAAGAAACATTTTAGGCTGGACGAGTTAGTTTCCCCTTAGTAAAAACTCCACATAATATCATCGATATGATGTCGTTAAATTGCTCAATTTGTGGGCCACACACTTAAGCGTATTGGCTAGTACATTTTTGCACTGAAACAGAAGCAATACAAGCTTTATGTTCTACCATTACACTTCCAGATTTTTCACTTATTAATATACCTGCCAACTTAATGATTCTTGCATGCATTAGAGTTTGCTTTTGTAGAGTTAAGTTTATTTTCCCCATCCCTCCCACTCCCGTAAACATTGCAGTGTGAACTCTTTGCCCAATTTTACGAGAATGTTGCAAAGGACAGCTCTGTGCCACCTTGGGACAGGAACTCCCTGCCCCCTCCCTGGGCTACAGATGGATCAGCAGTATTGATCACATCTCATCTTACATGCAAACAGACACTGCTCCCTTATTTCCCCATGCCAGAGGCATATGAGTCAGCAGGTATACATACAAAAATGGAATTAAAAAGAAAAGAATAGAAAAGAAAAGAAAGAAAAAGCTTTCTTGTTAAAGTTGATCGTCCTAGAAGGAATCCATTGCTTTGAATTCACTTAAAGCCTGTACAGGCGAAATGTGTTTCTTCTGAGAACCTCGTCTAACTCGCGTCTGGAATTCTTCAGGCTTTTCTCTCTTCACAAGGGGCTTCTTCTCTGGAGCCTTCATCTTCCAAGACACAACAGGTGAGTTGACAGCTGCTGTCCCATAGACCTTCTGATATTTTGTTGAGGCCACATAAGATGCTTTCACCGTGAGGACAACAGCATTCATCAGATTTTTAGCTGCCTGGATGAGTGATGTGGCACTGTCCAGCTGGAGTGGAAGAAGAATGAAGTATACTTGGGTTAGCCAAGGCACAACATTCAGAAGATGGAGGTACAATTTCTCAGTTAAAGCAATGTTGTGTTTGTGCAAGTATACAGTATTGCCAAAAAAGGAGCAAATTTTTACATGATAAGGAGAATAGGTTACAAAGCAGTCACCTGTCTTCTAGCCCTAATCCCAAAAGAAAAAGAAAAAATAGAGGATACTCGACAATATGCCGTCTTCTAAAATCCCAGTACCTCTAAAGACAAAACCCTCCTTTTGGCATGTAAGAATTCCAACATAACAAAAGTTTTCCAAAGTGGAACGTCTCATGTTATTGCATTAGGCAGATTGGTAATAATGACAATTATTTGAAAAGCATTTGGCAGGCACTAAAAAATAAAACATTATAAGGGGTTTCATGGCTCTCCCAGTGGAAGTATCTATTTATAAACTATTTCTCTATCTTGAGCTCAAGATTGGTAGGGATGCAGGCAGCTAAGCAGAGGAATACGTCCATGGGTACGCTGACTTTTTACTTAGGTGTTTATTGTGTTGAGGTTTCTGACTATTCCCAGGTCTTAAATATACCTCATATAAAATATCAACAGTTGTGTCAGGCTTGCATACAGGTCAAAGAACATTCAATGAGACCCCCTTATCCATGCGCTAATGAAATATTGATTTCTTATGATGTGCCAAATGCTATTTTAAGAACTTTGTTTCCCCACTTAACTCTCACAACAATCCTGTGACGTAGGTATTACTGTCATTGTCATTATATGGTGAGAGATCTGGTGCATGCAGAGGTCCAGTAATTTCCACAGGTTTATAGAGCTTAAGTGATGGGGTCCTTAAAGACTGTACTACTGTACCATACTGCCACCCTATTGGGTAGAATGGCTTTAAAATTGCTAGAACCAGTCACAGCTTAGAGCAGAGTAGGTGTAGAAGTTTATCTCCAGACTCTAAGGCCAGGTATTTTTCAAATTACCTCTTTTCTGCTTTTAACCAGTTAGGCAGTGTGTTATAGACTGTATACTAGACAGTTCAATATCTGTTTCAAACTCCTGGACCACAAAAGCTGGAAAAGTTCAAAACTGCATTTCTCAGACTCCCTTTCAGCCAGGATTCTACATGTCACCTAGTGAAAGGAAATAATTAACAGCTGGACTGCAAATATTACTCCAGCCTCAGGGATGCCTGAATGTAGTCTGGTCATTAAACCTGTGATATCAACTAAGGAAATGTATCCATTGCAGTTAAATGAGGGATCGAAGAATGTTCCTAAGTAATGTGCTCCTAGTTGCTGAGCTTGTTCATTGTATAACTTGTAATCGGTGTAGCTATATTAGAGAATAGGAACTAGGCATACAACCTTCTGGGTATGAAGTAATTAACAGTGTTTATGCCCAGTGACCCCAAACACAGTGACGCCACTATGTGATGTGACCTGATTTCACTTAACTTGTCATTTCTTGTGACCAAAGCAAGTCCTAAGCAGTGACTGGGGACATCAGAAGTTATATCTAAACCTAGGGACAGGACAGGAATAAAGATGCAGACATAGAGAATGGACTTGAGGACACGGGGAGGGGGAAGGGTAAGCTGGGACAAAGTAAGAGAGTGGCATGGACATATATACACTACCATATGTAAAATAGATAGTGAGTAGGAAGAAGCCGCATAGCACAGGGAGATCAGCTCAGTGCTTTGTGACCACCAAGAGGAGTGGGATAGGGAGGGTGGGAGGGAGACGCAAGAGGGAGGAGATATGGGGATGTATGTATAGTTGATTCACTTGTTATAAAGCAGAAACTAACACACCACTGTAAAGCAATTTTACTCCAATACAGATGTTAAAAAAAAAAAGAAGTTATATCTAAAGACTCTATTATGTTGTTCTGGCTGTTATCTGTTCCACATCCTTTATTAAAGCTAAATAAACATTATTCTGAGTTTAAAAATTCTATGAGAAATGAACTAAATTCTTCTACCACACAAAAAGCTCATAAAATCAGATTGTTTGAGAAAACAATGGAAGAAGCTTTCTACGTATGAATTTCTTGCAATACCATAAAACTGAGGCTTCACTACACACACACACACACACACACACACACACACAATTAAAAGACAGTATTACATTGACGCCACAATAATATAGAGAAGCTGAGATTTGTGGATTAGAGACATGACTCAATGAATATATAATTGATTGCTTTGCAAATTAAATCAACCAAATGGATAGAGTAACTACTTACGTTACCAATTCTATTATACTTTATAAGGTGTCCATATACCAAAATAACTGTTTAACCCATAATGTTTACTTTTATAGCATAGGTTTCTAAATTTAGCTAAGGAAAAGCAAATTCTAGATTATTCATGTTAATAGAAGGGAAGCCAGGCACAGATTGGTCCAGTGATTCTCTAAGTACAGTCTCTGAACCAGCAGCACCAGCATCACCTGGGAACCTGTTAGAAATGCACTCTCTCAGGCCAATCCCCACATTTCTGAATCAAAAAACTGGCAATCCAGGGGATTCTGATTCATGCCAAAGGTTAAGAACCACTGGATTAATGACACCCAAAGACTCTCTCAAGGCTTATTTCAACCAATGATTTCAGGACTTCCACCATCCACAAGTTTGGTAACATCACAGCTAATTATCCAACTGAATCTCACTTTTTCATCTTTCCAATTATACCCCCAGGCAGAAGTACAAATAATGAAGAAAAGAGATAAGATAGCAAAATGCTGGGATGATTAGATCAGTCATAGTTTCTTTAGGAGCTGGATACCATATCCCTTGGCCAATCGACAGTTCCCTGTAAAAGTCTATAAGGTTTCAAAAAAGAGTAAAATTCTGTCATAAAGTTAGTTACTGCTGTTGTGTGCTATGGGCAAAGAGAGAGTAGGATGATATTATATCAGGGACAGTTCTGTTGATTTGCATTGGGGCAACAGAATTAGAAGAAGTAGATTAGGGCAAGATATGTCTATTGTATTTTAAGTTGTCCCCCGAAAAGCAAATCTTGGGAGAACTGAGTTGGGAGAATTGAGTTGATCCAAAGAGATGAATTACAAATAATTTGGAGATTTTTACCACAGATTCCATTTTCAGATAGATGGTGTCTAATTCTGCTGCAAAAATATGATAGCCTGTTTCTTCTTCAGAACCCCTTTGCTCTCCCAGCCTGACACAGGAATCCTATGAATAAACCTAACACACTGGTTGACAGTGAGACAGCTCTAAATTATAAAGTCAATGATTTTGTTCAAGCCACCTGGTAGGGCAGGTACTGAATTCATGGCAAGGCAAAGCGAGGAGGTGAGGGCCAGCTAAGCCTGAACAAATATACTCCAAGGCAATAAGGCCAATCTAAAATTAATACAAAATTTGACTTCTTCTTAAAGCTTGAATTCCCCAGGGATAAATTTTACCATTTGCTCTATACCCACTGTAATGATTTAGATCATTTTCAGCACAATCATAATTTGTTTTATTTAAAAATGGGTCTCCTTTATACTTGTCCAAAATAGCACTGAGACCTGGTTTCCAAGTGGCACATCTTGCTAAAAATTCACTTCCTAAAGAAAATACATTAAAAAGAGTAAAGCTACATGGAAAGAAGATTTTTAAATGGAAGGTTTAAGAAAACTTATTTCACATAATTGTATTCTATTTTGTGGTGTATACTGTAACTAGGGCATTTTCAAACAAGATGTGTTAATGAAATTCTAATAATATTAATACCCAACATTACTTGAGCACTTACTAGGTGCTTGGTATTGCCTTTGTCCTTTTAATTAATTTTCATGACTCATGTTTCAAAAATCCTTGTAGTACAAACTGTTACCCCCATTTTAAAGATGAGAAAAGGAAAGCTTAGAGAGGTAGGATAACTTGTCCCTGTAGTAACTGGCAAAGTAGGAATTAAGACCTGTACTCTCTCTCTCCAAAGCCCAACATCTGAACCACTACATTGCATTACTTCTCTGAAGCATCATATAATCTCAGGGGTCTTGTTTTTCAGTGACTAACTATCATTTGAAATGAACCTATCTCAATTAATAACTCTGTCTGGGCATCCTATAAACATCATGACTAAGTCTAGTAAGAGCTTCCATCTCACCTGGTCTGTGATTTTTAGTCTCATCCTCAGAGCCTGAATTCTTTCTAACTAAATCTCCTGGCTTGGGATGTGCTACTGCCCAGCAATCCTTCCTGGCCTTTTAACTGGTCTCCTGAATTGGATGTACCTTGAAGGCAGCAGCTCCTGGGATCTGATCCCTGCAGATTTTTCTTGTACTTGCTCTGTTTCTCTGAAGTACATTCAATATACAGCAGTAATGACTGGTTGTACCCTCAGGTGGGGCTCAGCTACTCTGGTTAGTGTTCTAAGCCTTTATCTGGGCTGGTCTTGCTAGCTTAAATAATTCTCAAAAGTGGGCTGTGGCCAGCCATTCCTCAAGCTGGCTTGCATATACACTGACTAGACTTATCCACAGAAAGATACTTGTATCTTTTCCTGCTCAAGGGCCTTTCTATTCCTATGAGGCAGCCCATTAAATTCTTATGTCAAGTCTAAGAGAAGTGGCTACTTAATTAAAAAAAATAATTATAGCCTACATTTAGCAAATGTTACCATGAGCCAGTCTCTGGACTAACTTCTCAAGTTTCCTTTCTCTCATTCAATCTCACATCCACCCCTCAGACAGGGAATACTATTATGCTCAGTTAATTGGGAAAGCCAAGATTTAAGCCCTGGAAGCCTAACTCCAGAGCCCATGCTCTAACCATTGCTCTATGATGCTTCCCAGAGTCGAGCATGGCAGACAAATCCATAGCCTCCAAATTTATCAAGCTGTACTAGACTAATTCTCTCTATTCCATTCCATAGGTGTCTGCTGTCCCTAACCACGGAAATTAGGCTTCTCCTAATTCTGTCACTATTCTTTTTAAAATATCAAAGTACTATTTTAAAAAGGCAACAGATGTTTCCTCACATCTTGTTCTATTACAGTCCATGAAAAGCAAATAAGGGCGGGAGAGCTGTTTTACAGCCAATTCTATAGGGTTCTTCTGGCTCTTTTTCTGCCTCTATTAACACTCTCTTCTTCTTAACCTCATTTAACTTCTAATAGACAGATTTCTCTTTCCCTACACTTTCCTTATTTTGCATTTTGAGTAGAGAGAAATACTAGAGTGAAGACTTCCTGAAATGTGATTCTTCCACTAATTGATATTTGTGCTGTTTAATTCCTTATGAATTGTGAAAAGTGCTTACAATGACTCAAAATTTACAGGATCATCTGAAGATTTCTGAAACACCATGTCATTATGTTTCATGCTATTTCAGTAACATGGGGATTATACTGCAAGAGGTGTTCAGTTTCAATAGAAACAGAATTTGACAGAAATGTGACTGCATGACTCAAATCACACTCTTTCAAATGAAAGTTCAACTGCATTTCTTGAAATACCAAATTGTCATTTACTCTCTACCCTACAGTCTATCCCTCTATTTTTCTACTACTTTTCTAATGGGTTAAATAGAATGTTGTTCATGCCTGGATGGTTAAGAGTGCTGAGGAAGGACAATTCTGAAATTCCTAGCTAGTACAATTTGGTATATATGGATGTATTCACCCAGGTGACAGAAATAAGAGGGAAGCTGAAGTGCTGAACTGTTGAGTTTAACTTTGGACATACTGAGTGAGGTGTGTGTGTGCTACACGTAGGTAGAGTGAGTTATCAAAGGAAGAGTTGAAATTCTGGGAGTAAAATTCAGGGAGCAAAGATGTAAGAAACCACATTTTGTTTATATTGGTCTTCCCAGTTCTGCATACAGTAAGTATATAATTTATGTCAATTTCTGTCTGATTTTTTTCTTCCCTTCACATTTCTTATTTAGTGTTTTTGAGAGAGAGCTAATAGAATGTGGAATGAGATAGTAAATCCATATTCTTCCCACAGGTTAAAAAGTCCAATAAATCTACTAAAATTTTTCTCTGCATTATACTTTCAAGATCAAAATCAATATTCTTTTAATAATCTAAGACATAACATCATCAAGAAATATCTTAACTATTCCCTTGACAGCCAAGGCTACTTTCGATTCTGTTAGGTAATTAGCAATCCTTCACCCTTGATAATAATGGTGATCCTCCTGGGGCCAACCAGCAATAAAGCAAATGCAGTTTAGATTTAACAACTGGCTTTAAAAAAACACCCCCACTCCAAAGGAAAAAAAAAAAAAAAAACATACCATTGTCAAAAGTGCAAAGTAATCTGAAAGAGGTGGAGAGAAATGCATTGGAATAACCACATATGACATAGTGAACATCTTAGGATGTTAATTTGTGAGGGTCAGGAATATAATTAGAGAAGAGAATTAGGATTTCACTGTGCTCCACATTAATCCATTTAAAATATGCATGTAGAGATAGAAATATAACCTGGAAATGAATCTATTTCAAAAAAGCTGATTATCTATTACCACAAAATAATGAACCATAAATGGTAGTTCATGCAAATCCCAAGTACAAAACGATCCGTCCTTGCGTTAAAAATAATGCAAATGTCATTGGACTACTGGCTAAGCTAAATTGAATAAAATAAACCAAATCATTTTGAAGGTGAATTTCAAATATAAAAGCCAAGGAGTGATTACCTTGAAAAGCTTAGAAGTGCCTGGGAGAGGTAACCTAGTCCCATTTGGGCCTAGGCTCTTTTATTCTAATTTTCTCAAATAATAACAGATAGTGCTAATGACTTTGAGAATGCTAAAATGGGTAGAGTCCATTTTAACCATGTGCAAGATCTTTTAATGGAACTTAGTGTTTAACATATAAATAAGAACAAGAAATATTTTAATGGGCCTACACTATACATATTCAGGGCTGGGGTAGTGTTTTGAGGGGAGGAAGTTGTGCTGGAAGAATTGATAATAAATTGAAAGTAAATACCCTGAGAAAACTGGAGTCTCTCTACTGGAGCTGGCCATTTATTTATATTTAAACAGTTATCTCTCCAAAAGGAGTCACAAATTACCTGCAAGGAAAAAAAAAAAAAAAGACACTTTGCTACAAGTCAGTTTTGCTGTTAATGAATGGGAGGTTAGAAACCCACAGCATTGCAGCCTATTATCTGCCAAGAAGAACATTTCATGTTTGAAAAATCCATGAGGCTTTGAAGAGATATTTGATCCCCTTAGAAACTGTGATACATTTGAAACACCTTGAAATATCTCCCTACTTCTTCCAGAGTCTATATCAATAACACTTTTATAAAATGCTAGCAAGTCCAGGGTAATAAATAACTGAAGCAAACAAAGATATGGTGAAAAGGTTCAGGTAATCACATCTTTCCCCACTTCATGGATGTTAACTTGCTTACAAAAAAGAATATTCCGGTGTGGTAAACCCTCATTTCAGTGTCCCAGTCCACACACTCTTCCTCATCAAACATCAACAATGAAATAAATTAGCAAAGCTGAATTCCTTCTTGTTAAGACAGTGACAGTGGTGAACATAGGGCAGCAATTTGCACTCACCCCTATGGTGTCCATGGCAGGCATTACTAATCAATCACAGCACCTTGCTCCTTGAGAATATGCTCAGTGGCATGAGAAATTAAACTTCTTTACCTCCCTCCTCCAAGGGGTCATATTTTGAAAAAGTTGTCAAAAACAACTTGATATAGTTTATAACACAGATACATCATCTACTGTATCTCTACTTCTATATTTAAATTGTTTAATACTTTCTGTTACTACCAATCAGACCTCGAACAAGTATTTTTTATTTAAATGATGAGGCATTTAATCTTTTTTCCCATAGTTAACTTTAAGGGACAAATTGTGAACTTTGTACTGACACCACAGTATGAGTTGCTAATTAATGAAATCATTAAGCTGAAGACATAAGTATGAACAGAAGTACAAAGCATTTTGGGGATGATTTTAAATCAGAGGGTAAAAATTAGCTGAATATACTAACAAGTATGATGTCGGAAGTGAAAATGACCATCACAGGTATGGCTGTGATGATTGTTAAAACAAAAAATAAACTGCATTAAATCTATTAATATTAGAACATGTACTAATCCTTGATAACTGACAGTAAGAATACTATAGGCTAACTCCTGAAGAGTTGGCTTAATCCCAAGGGCGTTTCCATTTGATTACAGGATCTTGAAAAGTAAATGTTTTACAACTTTAAGTAATGGCTCAATCACAGCAGAAAGGAGGAGAAAAGGTCTGTTATGTTTTCTGCAGGGATTCCTTGAGTGCTGCCAGGGAGGCAGCTGGTGCTCTCCCAAGGCTGAAGGCCAGTTGTTGGGAAATATGTCTGTAATGGCTCAAGATGAAGTTGGCAAAGGCCTTAGCAGACAAGCACTGCAATCTCAGCCAGGCTTAAAAAAAAATGCTCCAGTGTTGCTGAGAAATTTACCAATTGGTTCTCAGGTAACTTTCTCAACTGGACATATTTGTGTTTTCCTTTTAATCCATTGAGGTAGGTAGTACTTCTTAGTCAGCCAGTCCACTGATTAACTGTCTTCATTTGCATTTTTTCAATTATAGGTAAGTAAACCTTGGGGATTCCCATGAAGGCTTAATTACAGTCAACAAATTTCCTAAATGTGGCTTAGAGACATTTTTTTCTCACCACTTAAGGCAGAACAGTTTTTGCTCAACCTTAAACAGGCATTTTTGCTAACCTTGGAATCCCAAGGAGAAATGGGAGTATTGGGATGTGTTACCCCTTGGAAAGTTATGAAAAGGCATCTCTATTCCTCCCGGCAGTCCCCACCTCCCTTTTCTATATTTCTGCCTTCCCATACTGTTCCTTTTCCTACACATCAGGATCTCCTGGCCCAGACGTTTTCTCTGGGTTGTTGTCATATAACAACAGAAGCATAGGAAATAAATCCAACAAGAGAAGATGTGCCAATGGATGGAGATTTTATATATATATATATATATATATAACAAACTGGGAGATATTCCTGGGCAGGGAGACAATCTTTATGTTACATGCATATTCCATGCATTGACTGTTGATTTTGTCATCTCTGATCATGAGAATCAGCGTGTCTTCACCAACCAAAGCTCAGACCTTCAAAGGGCTAAAGCTCTTTTTTGCCTTACCTATGGGGCAGCCAGCTAGCAGAAGATCACCACGTTTGATCCCTTTATTTCCCTCATTCTCCTGCACTATTCTGCATTACCATTAATGGGAGGTAAATTTAAGACAAGCCACTGCCCAAGAATCCAAGAGAAATATGTCTTCCCAAAATGAATCAAAGAGCCACAAATGGGCCCAGTACTCTCAGAAATGCTGAACTTTGCATGGTCATGGTATATTTGTTGATAAGTGGTAAAGGCTATTTAACACCTTACAAAATGGCTCTGAGGCTCCAGGATGCCACATGCAACTACTAAGTGAAGAATACATCCAAAGAGTCAACAGGTTTGGGTGCTGGTTGATGGAGGGTTGTGCCTGGGAGGGGAGCATAATCTGGAAGCCTGGATTATTCTTCTCCATCTGTTCACTCCTCTCCACATTCAATCACTAACAGTTGTATCATGTGGCATTCTTCATACGTTGGGGAAACTAAATTCCCATCCAGCCCATAACTCTCTCCTCATCAGGTGTGTGGAAAGAGCTGGTCAAAGCCTCTGTTGCTACCTGAGTCCTGAATGAAGAGAGTAAAGAGCAGCAGAAGAGACCCCTTCCCCAAGGAGTGTTTGCTACCCCTCCTCAGGATTCTAGTACCCTCTTTCCACCCTATTCTTCCAAGTCCTGTACATTCTCTCCCCTCTGGCAATGCATTCTTACATTTCATGTTCCACTTCCAACTCTCCCTGTTACTCCATCCTGTTCTATCTTTTCCTCTCTTTCAGTGAAGAAAAGCTTGGACTTTGGCCTCAAAACCTGAGTTCAAACCTGATGGGACTAATCACTGGCTATGTGATGTTGGGAGAGCTACTTAACCTAGCTCTACCTGAAACTCTTTATCTTATCTTTCTCTAAAGTAAAAGTGAAAAAAAGCACTTTCTAGGATTATTAAGTATTAAATGAGACAATACCCTTGAAGCTGAATGCCTGGCACATGGAGGCTCTTAGCAAATCATAAGCTTGTATTGTTACTGTCATTCAGCTTTCCTTAAATCACCATTTGAGTCCAAAAAGCATCTTTTTAAAATCATATTGTCCATTTCCACCTCCTCCTCCTCTACTTTCTTCTTTCAAGGTTTCTCCACACCCCTCCATCCACCCAATCCAGCATTTTGGACTGTCTCTAACCTTCTTCTTACTGAAGCTACTGCCACCTTGGCTTGTTCTCAATGCCTGATTTTTACAGTTTTAATGTTGTAGTGATAACGGCATGGAGAAGTTCACAAGGAGAATAGAAAAGCACCGTAAGTTGTATCTTTTGTAGCACTACTGAATCTTTTAGATGGAGGAAAGGAGGGCTCAAGATTCAGTATAAGAAAACATGGGGGATTTATGTATGGCACCCAAAATATCTAAGAACATTTAGGGCTTATAGGGATTGGAGAAAGACTTGATAGTTGAAAACTCAAGATGGCTCTAGTAGGAGATGGAGGGTAAGCCAATCTGGTCTTGGAAAGTAATGTTTAAAGATCTTATTTGAGAGGCATCGAAAGAAAGAGTATAAAATATTTTATCCAACCACATATAGGCCCTAACATTTCAAAAATTCAGGCTCTTCAAAAAAAAATTCATACTCTTTGTTTTGGTTAAGATATTATTTCTGGATATTTCTTATTGAAAAGCATAATAATGTTACCTGGGAAGTTCAACAGCCTAATTAATTCAACTTTTATATTGTTATCAGAACCCAGTTGAGAGTGTCCTAAGCTACCTCAAACACAGTTCCCTCTTCTGTGCATCAAACACTGAAGATCAACCTACCAAGCCCTGTGCTTCAACTACATCAAAATACAGTTGGATTTCCTAGATTTGTTTCCTAAAGTCTTAAATCTATTGGTCTATAAAATGGGCTATTTTAAATTTTTAGCCCATTGAACCTAACACCTGCTGTCTTCAACTGAGATCATCTTATCTCGTTATCTTAACCCATCAATAGACTCACAGTGTTGAATCTACATATCCTTTGGGGGTGCTTGAAAGTTTCATCCACCCAGCTTCCCAAAACATAAGCATACCAATCTTGCTGCCTTTGGTTATATTTTGCTCATATTTATTAACCAAATAAATTAGCAAAGGCCAGGTCTTGAAAATAGACTAACCAAAAAATCCAGGATAATTAAAAGTCAAACTATAAAGAGAGGACATTGCTTAGGCTACAGTCTGGAAAGGCCAGGAGGTACCAAGAAGTAGGTTAGGTGCAAAAGAAACAAACAAACAAACAAAACAAAAACAGAATGGGTAACCTTTAAACAAGCCATACTTGTCAATGCTCCAAGCCTCTTCCAGAAATGCCTCTTTTAGTGAAGGCAAGGATGGTTGATGTGTGACATACTTGCTACCATTTCTTCATTGGTACCTTTATCAGGCACGTCCAGTCAATAACAGTCCTTTGTTCTACTGATCCTAGACAAGATCTCAGAATTCTTCTCAAAACATGCTGCAGTCAATCACTAGCAATTGATGAGAGTGAGCAATCAAGATTAAACCCATTTACCATATCCACTATAGGCCTTCGAACCCTCCCCGCAAAGGCTATGCTTTCATCAACAGGGGTATATTAATATTGTTTCTCCCTCATTAGCATATTGTTCTCTTTATATAATTCATAAAGAAGAACATCTTAAATATAATGCAGAAAACTGATGTGAAATCTTAGACATATATGTAACTATATAAAATAATTCACTACATCAACCTAAAATTTCAACTCTTCTTTTATTACAGAAATGAGAATAACAACAAAAAGAAATGGATATCATTATTCAAGGGCTCATATGAGGTCTTCAGTATAATGCATATTTTAAAGCCAGTAATTTTAATCAAATTAGTTTTAAATTTGAGCAGTTGACCCATGGCTTTTCATAACTGAACACATTTTTCTGTCTACTTTGAAATATTCTTTGAGTAGACACAGAATAATACTCTCCAAATACTTTTCTTTTTTCCTGGCCACTACTTTTCTCATTGTGAGATGTAAACTCACTACCAGTTTCATCACATATTTAATTAACTTCCAAGTGTTCACTGTGTACAATGTCACAGATTCAGGTAAAGTTTTCCTATATTATTTAGAACACAATGAGTTGTAAGTATTTAACTTCCATCTGGATCCTACTTCAGGTTCTTGCAAAAGTTGTTACTTTCACAAAGACCTCTCAACGTTTAGAGAATAACCTAAGCTTCTGCAGACTTTTCTTAATGACTCTTCCCAACATTCCAGAGACAAGTATGAGCTACCTGCTCTTCCCATTGTCTTCTTAGTCTGTTATTGACAACACAATTCTTCCAACTATTTAGGTTAAGAACCCAGAATTTTATATTACACCTTGTTCTCTCTGACCCAGCATCCAATCTGCCATCATAATCTGTCAGCAGCATCTTTGAAATATATCCAATATTTGACCATTTCTCACCTTCTCCACTATTACCACCATGGCCAAGTCCCATTAGAATCTCTTGTTAGATTGTTTCAATATCTTCCCCTAACTAGTTTCCTTGCTCCTCACTCTTTCCTCCCTTTAACAGGAGCCAGAATAGTCCTGTTACATAAACTCAAATAATATCGCTTTTCTTCTCAACTTCGTCCAGTGGTGCCCCATCTCAATCTGAGTAAAATCCAAAACTATCACAGTGGCCTTCAAGGTCATAAAAGCTGGTTACCAACAGTTCTGATTTCTCTGTTGTTCACTCCACTACTAAATATTGGTCTCTTGGGGACTTCCCTGCTGGTGCAGTGGTTAAGAATCCACATGCCAATGCAGGGTACACGGGTTCAAGCCCTGGTCCAGGAAGATCCCACATGCCACGGAGCAACTAAGCTCATGTGCCACAACTACTGAGCCTGTGCTCTAGAGCCCACGAGCCACAACTACTGAAGTCCACATGCCTAGAGCCCGTGCTTCGCAACAAGGGAAGCCACCGCAATGAGAAGCCTGCACACTGCCATGAAGAGTAGCCCCTCTTGCCGCAACTAGAGAAAGCCTGCACACAGCAACAAAGACCCAATGCAGCCAAAAATAAATAAATAAATAAATAAACAAATTTAATATTGCTTTCTTGGTTATTGCTCAGACAGACCAGTCATGCCTGCCCTTCAGTACCTTTATACTTTTTTCTTCTGCCTAGAACGCTCTTCCCCCAGATAGCTGTAAAGTTTGGTCACTAAACTCCATCAGATATTTAATCAAATAGCAGTATCTCAGTGAAAACTTCTCTTTCCAAATTGCAACTCCATTCCCACCCTTAACTCCTCCTCTTTCCATTTTAATATTTCTTCATACACTCGTCGCCGTCTAACAAATATTTTCTTCATGGGTTTATTGTCCCTCACCCCCAGCTATATTCCAAACACGTAAAACAGTGTCTAGCATATGGGTCTTCCATAAATATTTGCTGAATGTTGTTGAATAATTGCAACTTTACGGATAAGGAAATAAGAGACGACAAAGCTTGTCCAAAGACAGAAAGGTAGGGCACAATGCCTAGTCCAGTACCCAACTTCCCACGCCATCAATCTGTTTATTCTTCCACGGAAGAGTACCCAAAGGCAAAATATTAGCAGGACAGTGGGATTTAGGGATATAATATACAAAGTAAATGTTATCTAGCTACAACACAAATCTTATGACCTCTTCCTCTTACTGTGCCCTCAGTGGTATAGCTTCAGGATCATCCTTTGCTCAGAAAACATCCATAATTCAATTATTTGTGTTTATTACTTTCTGTATATAAAATACTGGGCTTTCTTTAAGGATCATTCATCTCTCTCATTAACAGTACCAGCGTCTGTGAAGCACTGAGCTGTGTTTGCTAGGTATAGTTCTGGGGTCTTAATAAATGATCTCTAAGATGTATAAGATAGATACCATCATTCGTTCTTTACATGCAAGGAAATAGAGAAAAATTAAGTTCTTCGTGAACTTGGGTTCACAAACTCATATCTGGTAAAACTCAGCTTCAGTTTACCCACGTGACACATTACATGCAATCTTCTTTGACCAGGCAAATCCACCTTAGTGTTTTCCTGCCCTGAACTCTCTATTCCTGGCTATTGGTTCCATTTATCTGGAGCTCAGTATGAATTATGGTGGTTTTTAACTATTCATAAATGTGAATCATGTGACTAAGCAGTAATGAGGTGGATTTCCTTAAGTCATAAAGGAATAAAAGGTCACACCAACTTCCAGTCCTGCAGTCACGATTCACATGAGATATGAATTAGACACAGAGTAAGGACTTCATCTTCTACTTACTCGTTTTCTTGCCAGCCACTAAAAAGTCACTTACATTTTCAAGTAAAACTTGATCAAATACAACATCTAATTCTCCTTCTCACTAGCCACCACATATACCACTTGCTATTTACATAAAGTTTATGAAAAAAAGTTTTTATTCTAAATTTCTACAACAAAGCATTTTATTCAACCACACAATGGGCACCATGATATGATGTAAGGCTGACATAGTTTTTAAGAACACAACATATATTAGTGATTACCATCATGTATACTATCTGATTGATACTATATCTTGTATTTCTTGTTCAACTACTAGTCTAAGGGGGACAGGGACAAGCAACATCCTTCAAATGCACAAAGCACAACAGCACAAAGAGAAATTGGCTCTAATCTTGGCTGTGCTAGTTGCTGACTAGGAAAGTTTGGGGTACTCTTGTAACCTCCCTGAGCTTCTGCTTCTTCAACTGTAAAATGGGGTTATTAATACCAATATATTTTCACCAGTTTTAAAAGTAAACTTTTAAAATTTTAAATAAGTATGTCACTATAAAAGATTATTACATAAGATCTGGGTACCTTGGGTGAGTCCTTTTAGAATCTTCATCATAATTTATTGGACCACCTGGGTAACTCAGGCCCAGGAAAGTCTGCACAGGGAAGGGTATTCCAATAGACGCCCAGGGTGAGAGTACCATAAGCCTTAACAAGACAAGAACAAGGTACTTCCAAAATGAGGTAAGCTCTCTTTTTCCACCTGACAGTGGGGATGACTAGGGCTGAAATACGGGTGAGGTGGTCTAGTTATAATCTAATTTTTCCCTTTTTTGGAGAATGATCAGGAAATACGATTCTCAAAATAAATGTAACAGAGGAACCTGCTATTGGGGGCCCAAAAACTGACTGTGGAGTGCATTCCTAAAAGAAATAAAGGTAAGTCAAAAAATAAAGATAAACCATTCTTGTAATATGAGCATCCATGGAGCTATCCTTGGTGATTGCAGCTCAATTCCTGTTACATTTCTTGCTAGCATGAAATAATTAGTTACTTATTAGCTGCTTTGCCTTCAAAGACTTTGTGTGCATGTGAAAGTCTTGTCTCAGAATTAGACTTCTTGTTATTTATGAACAAGTACTTCCTGCCCCTTTATTGTCATGTTCTCCACAAAGGCTAGCACCACATAAGCCACAGTAGGATTGGGTATATACGTCCCCAGTGTTTAGTCAGTTGGGTGATGGATTCTTAGTTCAGGCTGCCTCTTAAACTGATCTGTAAGAGCAGCCTACTGATAAAATTTGACTAATACTTCTCTGTATTGGGTTAATGTGCTTTGGATATTTTCCAGATTCAATACATATTGAGCATCCCAGCCAATATTTTACATCACTTAATCTTCACTCTATCCTCCCCCAAAAATGATACATCCCTTTATCATTACTGTTCGATACATGAGGGAATGGAGGCTTAAAGAAAAGTAACTTGCTAGCTAATAAGACAATTACCAGGAATTTTAAGTGTATGGCTTCTGTTCCCTTGTAGTGTATTTAATAACACACTGCAGCTCCAATTGCTTTTGAATAAAATAAGAAATAAAGAGCATTTAAGGTGGTTCCCCTGAGAAGCTAGAATATGTCCCCTTACAAGTGCCTGCCAGGGCTTGGCCTGGTTTGGAACCTTATAATCTGTTTCTCCTGGAGTGAGTACTTTAGGAAAAATACAGCAAAAACACCGGAGGGTTCCCTTCAATCTAAAACTGGAAATATTATTTCTTTGGTCCAACAAAGAACCTCTACGGATGGACAACATATTGTCTGTTCTCTTGCAAAAGAGGTTGAGCTATACAAGAAACTTTCAAAACCACAGATTAAAGGACAAAGTATCCTCAAAAGACTGGACATGCATAACAGTATTGCCAAAAATCATAGAAAAGATATTAGTGGTTCCTTTGAAAGCAAGCCTCAAATCTATGAAATTGGAAAACTTCTTTGAAAAAAAAAGCACTTCGTAAACTTCCAAGAAAATGACAACTTTTAACCAGTGAACAAAGATAAACATTAAAGTGTTGGAGAGAGTCTGATACAGTATCTTGCCCCTACTGAAAATAATACTTAATATTAAGATGAAAGTTTCCTCAAGGCACAATCCCTATCTTGGAGTCCCTGTGAATCTAGCCTTTGACAAAGTTAAATCCCCTCCATATTTATTATAAGATATAAAGGCTACCTCATTATTTATTTACCTGATACACTAAAAAATGCCATGGTAAATATTTCAAATACACTACAACTACAGCTTTGAAAGAAAGAGTGATTTCTGTTTCATCTAGAGTCACCACCTGTTACAGCTCTCCAACCTTCTCTTTAAAAAGAATTAATGCTAAACTATGAAATATCTTCAACATCTACCTATAATTTGTTTGGTTTCAAGGGCTCAGCTAGCACTCATTTCAGCACTGCAGTTACTCATCATAAATATTACCTCAAAAACACCCACATAATTAATTTGAGTCTCAAGGAGACCATTGTCCTGATGCATTTCTTAATATTAGTTTTAAAGGAAAAAATATAAATTATCACTTTCTTTTTTTTCCTTATTTTTAAAAAGGTACTTATTAACTATCTCATCATACAAGGATTAAAAAGTATACAGAGAGAATAAACTAATATGTGATATGTGAAAATGTTTTAACAAAAAAATGTGTTATAAAAACAATTGAATTGTTTTAAACTCAATACCCTTGTTTGTAAAAAGCAAGAAACTGAAGTCAATTCACTTAACTTTCTTTTAAACACATTCTTATCAGAGCCCTTAACAGCCTTTGAGAACAGAAATGCCTGTATCTCTAAGACAGGAATATTTGGGGTAACCAAGAAGGAAGGTGGATGGAGATCTTTAAAAGGTGTATGAAGGTTATGGCCAGAGGATGACCATGATGGGTTCTCAAGAGTCTTGCTTCTAGAAAAGTGCATACCCACACCCCGATGCCAGGCTATGAATGGGCATTTGGCAGATGAATCTGGAACCATTGTATCTGCCATCTTCCACCCTTCCAGAGGGAAGAAATAAAAGGCTACATTTCAAATAGTATGTATATTCCAGGTGAAAAATCGAGATTTCAACCAGACCTATGGTTCTCATCTGGGCAATTTCCCCACTTCAGGTATCTAGTGGGGAAACGCCAGTGATCTTGCCAAACATCCTATACAGAGAACAACCACAATTTCTCACAACTAAGAATTATTTAGACTAAGCTAGAATGAAATAGCCTAATGAGACAAGCCATGAGGTCTAAGAAAGGGTTGAAATTGACTTAAAGCCCTGGGAAGCTCTCACCATAGCCTCACTCCTCCCTCCTTCCTAGACCAGTATTTTTCAAAGTGTGATCCATGAGTATCTGCATCCAGAATGTTTAGAAATAGAATACAGATTTCTGATCTCAGGCATGAGCTTCAGAACTGTGAAGGGAAAGCCTAGGAATCTCCATTTTTATTTGCTACCCATGTGATTCTTCTACAGATTGAAATATAAGAATCACTACTTCACTTCTCTGTTGAAGTCATTCCCTTCTGTATTTTCAGCTATCACCTCTCTGTAGTGATTCCTTCAGGACTCTCAATGACAAAAAATTGCAATCTCTATGAGGGCAAAGACTTTGGCTGGTTGTTCACTACTGTATATCCAATGGCTTGATTTGTAGACATGATGAAAGAGGGCAAGAGGGCACCTAATCATCAAAAAGGCCATCATCTTTGGGAAGAGACAAGGTAATGAAAAATAAAGTTAGCTACCGATTTATTTAGTAATTCTACATTCTGGGCCTTGTACTAGGTCTGTGGCATACATTAACACAACACTAAAAACAATGCAACGAAGTAGATACTAATGTAATTTTCACTTTACACTTGAGAAAAATGGGGCTCAGCTGGATCAAGCAACTACCAGAAGTCAGAATTCAGTTTGTGTGCCACTGAATGGAGAGTATAGATGGGTAAGAACTGCCACTCCATGCCCAATTCTTCCCATTTTTTTCAGATTTGTCATATGATATACATAGACATAATTGGGGTAGGGGTACAGATGTTCCTGGGAAATATTTTAAAGGGTGCTAACACAGCTAGGAAGCACACCATTTTTCCCTCTCACCTCTTTTCTTCTTGTATGGGAAATGGGAAGATGGAGCACTAGCAGTCAACTTGGACCAAAAGATGAACTTGAGAACAGAAGCCTCATACCAAGTGGAGCAGAACATAAAGTCAGAAGGAGTCTGGGTCCTTGATGACGCTGAGATTACTATACCAGCCCTGAACCACCTATAGACTTATTCTATGCAAGAGAGAAATAAATATTTGATGTTTTATCATATGTAGCTGAATCTAAATTTAATTAAAATACATGAATTATAAATACTATTATTGGGCATTAATAATTTAGGATACTTAATTAAAAAGTCATATTTCATATATAAATATAACTAACATTTTAATATATCATAACCTTCATGTGGGAGGGCAAATGAAACAAGCCATGTCACTTTGGCCCTTACTTTAAATTCCTTTTTTTAAATAAATGATTAGTTTTATTAATTCAGCTGTTTTGAAAGAAATTCTATATGTTTCCATACCATAATCTTTTTTTTTTTTTGTTACTCTACTTAAAGTACTAGGAAATATAACAAAGTAAATTACAAAAATTGTTAGCTAAAAAAATTAATTACTTGACTTTGGGCCCTAAATCTTAGGTAGACAATGCACTTTGAAATCTAGTATTTAAAATAAACTCAGGTGTTTTCATGTGGGAATCAATGGATGCAAGCATGAATGAATGATAGACTTCAGAATCATTTACTAGGATTTTTCAGTGTGATAACTTATTACAATGGAAAAAGGAATGGCCAAGAAGCTCACCTATTAAGCACTCATTATGTGCTCATTGTGCAAGAAATTGGGGAAAAAAATAAGAAAATTCAGACACATTCCCTATACTTATGGAGCTCACAGACTAGCTAGGGATATAT
>RJWK010003328.1:0-64730 GCA_004363435.1 Platanista minor
TGTTTTGGGTTTGTTATTGTAGGTCTTTTCCTTCTCTTGTGTTTCCTGCCTAGAGGAGTTCCTTTAGCATTTGTTGTAAAGCTGGTTTGGTGGTGCTGAATTCTCTTAGCTTTTGCTTCTCTGTAAAGGTTTTCATTTCTCCATCAAATCTGAATGAGATCCTTGCTGTGTAGAGTAATCCTGGTTGTAGTTTTTTCTCCTTCATCACTTTAAATATGTCCTGCCACTCCCTTCTGACTTGCAGAGTTTCTGCTGAAAGATCAGCTGTTAACCTTACGGGGATTCTCTTGTGTGTTATTTGTTGTTTTTCCCTTGCTGCTTTTAATATTTTTTCTTTGTATTTAATTTTTGATAGTTTGATTAATATGTGTCCTGGTGTGTTTCTCCTTGGATTTATCCTGTATGGGACTCTCTGTGCTTTCTGGACTTGGTTAACTATTTCCTTTCCCATATTAGGGAAGTTTTCAACTATAATCTCTTCAAATATTTTCTCAGTCCCTTTCTTTTTCTCTTTTTCTTCTGGGACCCCTATAATTTGAATGTTGGTGCATTTAATGTTGTCCCAGAAGTCTCTGAGACTGTCCTCAATTCTTTTCATTCTTTTTTCTTTATTCTGCTCTGCAGTAGTTATTTCCACTATTTTATCTTCCAGTCACTTATCCGTTCTTCTGCCTCAGTTATTCTGCTATTGATCCCATCTAAAGAATTTTTAATTTCATTTATTGTGTTGTTCATCACTGTTTGTTTGCTCTTTAGTTCATCTAGGTCCTTGTTAAACGTTTCTTGTATTTTCTCCTTTCTATTTCCAAGATTTTGGATCATCTTTATTATCATTATTCTGAATTCTTTTTCAGGTAGACTGCCTATTTCCTCTTCATTTGTTAGGTCTGGTGGGGTTTTGCCTTGCTCCCTCATCTGCTGTGTGTTTCTCTGTCTTCTCATTTTGCTTAACTTACTGTGTTTGGGGTCTCCTTTTTGCAGGCTGTAGTTTCATAACTCCCGTTGTATTTGGTGTCTGTCCCCAGTGGCTAAGTTGGTTCAGTGGGTTGTGTAGACTTCCTGGTGGAGGGGACGGGTGCCTGTGTTCTGGTGGATGAGGCTGGATCTTGTCTTTCTGGTGGGCAGGTCCACGTTTAGTGGTGTGTTTTGGGGTGTCTGTGACCTTATTATGATTTTAGGCAGCCTCTCTGCTAATGGATGGGGTTTTGTTCCTGTCTTTCTAGTTGTTTGGCATAGGGTGTCCAGCACTGTAGCTTGCTGGTCATTGAGTGGAGCTGGGTCTTGGAGTTGAGATGGAGATCTCTGGGAGATTTTCGCTGCTTGATATTATGTGGAGCTTGGAGGTCTCTTGTGGACCAGTGTCCTGAACTTGGCTCTCCCACCTCAGAGGCACAGCCCTGATGCCTGGCTGGAGCACCAAGAGCCTGTCATCCACATGGCTCAGAATAAAAGGGATAAAAGAATGAAAGAAAGAAAGAAAGAAAGAAAGAAAGATAGAAAGAAAGAAAGAAAGAAAGAAAGAAAGAAAGAAAGAAAGAAGAAAGAAAGAAGATAAAATAAAATAAATTAAATTATTAAAATAAAAAATAATTATTAAAAAAAATTTTTAAGTAATAAAAAAAGAAAGAAAGAAGAGAGCAACCAAACCAAAAGACAAGTCCACCAATGATAACAAGTGCTAAAAACTATACTAAAAAAACCCAACCAAACAAAACATAACAGATGGACAGTCAAACCCTAGGACAAATGGTAAAAGCAAAGCTATACAGACAAAAATCACACACAGAAGCATACACATACACACTCACAAAAAGGGAAAAAGGGAAAAAATATATATATCGTTGCTCTCAAAGTCCACCTCCTCGATTTGGGATGATTCGTTGTCTATTCAGGTATTCCACAGATGCAGGGTACATAAAGTTGATTGTGGAGATTTATTCCGCTGCTCCTGAGGCTGCTGGGAGAGCTTTCCCTTTCTCTTCTTTGTTCGCACAGCTCCCAGGGTTCAGCTTTGGATTTGGACCCACCTCTGTGTGCAGGTCGCCTGAGGGCATCTGTTCTTCGCTCAGGCAGGTTGGGGTTAAAGGAGCCGCTGATTCGGGGTTGAGCAGATAGGGCTCGTGAGTGCTGGTCGGCAGCGATCCTCTGTGCGGGAATCTCTCCGCTTTACCCTCTGCACCCCTGTTGCTGCGCTCTCCTCCGCAACTCCGAAGCTCCCCCCGTCCACCACCTGCAGTCTCCGCCTGCAAAGGGGCTTCCTAGTGTGTGGAAACCTTTCCTCCTTCACAGCTCCTTCCCACTGGTGCAGGTCCCGTCCCTATTCTTTGTCTCTGTTTTTTCTTTTTTCTTTTACCCTACCCAGGTATGTGGGGGAGTTTCTTGCCTTTTGTGAAGTCTGAGGTCTTCTGCCAGGGTTCAGTCCGTGTTCTGTAGGAGTTGTTCCACATGTAGATGTATTTCTGATGTATTTGTGGGGAGGAAGGTGATCTCCACTTCTTACTCTTCTACCATCTTGAGGCTCCTCCTTTAATCCATTTTGAGTTAGCTTTTGTGTGTGGTATAAGAGAGTGGTCCAGTTTCATTCTTTTGCATGTGGCTTTCCAGTTTTCCCAGCACCATTTATTGAAGAGACTCCATTGTATATTCTTGGCTCCACTGTCATAAATTAATTGACCGTATATGCATGTGTTTATTTCTGGGCTCTGTATTCTGTTCCACTGATCTGTGTGTCTGTTTTTATGTCAACACTTCATGTTTTGGCTACCATAGCTGTGTAATAAAGTTTTATTTATTATTTATTAATTTATTAATTTTATATTTTTATTTTTGGCTGCATTGAGTCTTTGTTGCAGCAAGCGGAGGCTGCTCTTCACTGTGGTGCACAGGCTTCTCATTGTAATGGCTTCTGTTGCGGAGCACGGGCTCTTGGCATGTGGGCTTCAGTAGTTGTGGCTCACAGGCTCTAGAGGGCAGGCTCAGTTGTGGTGCATGGGCTTAGTTGCTCTAGTTGCTCCGTGGCATGTGGGATCTTCCCGGACCAGGGCTCAAACCCATATACCCTGCATTGGCAGGCTGATTCTTACCCACTGAGCCACCAGGGAAGGCCTGTGTAATATAGTTTTAAATCAGGAAGTGTGATGTTGCCCACTTTGTTCTTCTCAAGATTGTCTTGACTATTCAGGGTCTTTTGTAGTTCATACAAATTTTAGGATTGTTTGTTCTATTTCTGTGAAAAATGCCATTGAAATTTTGATAGGGCTTACATTGAATCTGTAGACTGCTGTGAATAGTATAGACATTTTAAGAATATTAACTCTTCTAATCCATTTAGACTTGGTAGGTTTTAAGTTTCTATGAATTTATCCATTTCTTCTAGATTGTCAAATTTGTTGGTGTATAATTGTTTGTAGCAGTCTCAGGATCTTTTGTATTTCTGTGGTATCAGTTTAATGTCTCCTCGTTCATTTCCGATTTTATATTTTTGAGTCCTGTCTCTTTTTTTCTTGGTAAGTCTAGCTAAAAGTTTGTCTATTTTTAAAAAAATCTTTTCAGAAACCCAGCTCTTAGTTTTATTGATCTTTTCTACTGTCTTTTAGCCTCTGTTTCATTCATTTCTGCTCTGATCTTTGTTACTTCCTTCCTTCTACTAACTTTGGCCTTAGTTTGTTCTTTTTCTAGTTCCTTGATGTGTAAAATAGTGTTTATTTGAGATCTTTCTTGTTTCTTAATGTACACATTTATCACTATGAACTTCCCTCTTAGAACTACTTTTGCTATGTCCCGTACATTTTGTTATGTTGTATTTCCATTTTTGTTTGTCTCAAGCTTTTTGTTATTTCTCTTTTGATTTTTCTTTGACCCATGGGTTTTTTTGGTAGCATGTTGTTTAATTTCCACATATTTGTGAATTTTCTAGTTTTCTTCTGGTAATTGATTTCTAGTTTTATACCATTCTGGTAGGAAAGGAATGCTTGATATTATTTTTAATCTTCTTAAATTTATTAAGATTTTTTTGGTGGCCTAACATATGATGTATCTGGAGAATGTTCTATGTGCACTTGAGAAGAAGTATATTCTGTTGCTTTTGGATGGAATGTTCTGTAAATGTCTGTTAAGGTCATCTGGTTTAATGCGTCACTTAAGTCCAATGTTTCCTCATAGATTTTCTGTCTGGATGATCTGTCCATTAATAGTCCCCTACTATTATCGTATGGCTGTTTATTTCTCCCCTTAGGTCTGCTAATATTTGCTTTATATATAAAGGTTTTCCTATGTTGGGTACATGAATATTTACAAATATTATATCTCCTTGTTGGATAGTCCAGAATTCTTTATGTCATACCATTTCTACCACACAGCCCTCACTGTCAGGAACACATGCTTGGCACTCAATCATGCATTGCCTTGTGACATCATTCACAGGGTATCAAACAAGGGAATGGCATCCATGGCAATCTGTAACATGTGAGGGAAGGTAAATTATTGCTAACTCACTTCTCATGTGCTGGTGACTTTTTGCCCCCAAAAGATTCTAAGTTACTTCCAATGACCATGTATTCAATGTCTGTGAGAATGAGGACATGATCTACCATCCAGATGAAAGCCTGACTCTTCTCTCTCCCCCAATGGCTGTACACAAACAGTCTTGAAGTCATGTCACTCTGATTCTTCAATATTGCTCAAATTGGCTATTTCATTTACACCACTGCCACTATTGCCTTAGTCCAGGCCCTCACTGCATCTTCTAATTTTTTGCCTCCCTCACTCCAATCTGTCTTTTTCACTCTGCCATTACATGTCACTCCTTAAAAACCACCAGTGTTTCTTCACTGACTACAGGATAAAGTCCAATCTCCTTAGTATGACCAGAAGTTCTTTTCCTTCCAGAAGTTCCTTGCCACTCCTGCCACTCCAGGTGCTCTATGATCCCACAAAAACCTGCCTACCTTTATCTGAACATCCCAAGATTTTCATCCCCTTATGCATTGGCACATACTGTATATTCTGCTGCTTCTTCTCCTTCTCACTGTTGAGAACATTGAACTCCATGTTTCAATGCCTACCTCAAAAACCACCTCCCTTAAACGTATAGTTCTATTAATTTTATTTATTTATAACACACACCATGACAAAAAAAATAAGAGGATATAACATCACATACAGAGATACATACTATAGAGCAAAGTGAAATATAGTCTAAAATTTAGCAAATGATAGGAAATTAATACAAAGACAGGAGTCACGTTAGGCCACAAAGTGCTTCTCAAACAATCCTACACATCTGATAGCACCTCAGAGTTATTCACTTCAGTCTCTGGGGGTCTTTATGAGTTTATGTGTCTTCCTTCTCTCCTAGATGTTGAGTCCTTGAGGACAAGAAATTCATATTACTTATTTCTCTATTTTCAATGTCTCGAACAATGTCTAGCACTATTTAAGCACTCAGTAAACGTTTATTGCATAAATGAGTAAATGAATGTTTCAGGGGCTGTCATACTCATCTTTATATTCCCTTCTACTACTGAATAATTTATATAATGTATAATTTATATTTATATAATGTAATAATTTATATAATGTATAAAATGATAGAGAGAATTCAAAGAAAAATATCCAAGTACATGGAAATACAGTCATCCTCTTTGGGGAAAATAGATTAATTTGGGGGAATGCATTGAATATCAAGAAAGAAAACTTGGAAATAAAAGAAATGGAAAAAGGAGCCAGTGAAAGAGAAAAAAAGAGTGTCAAAAAGGAAGGAGCAGTAAGGAGGCAGGGAAGACAGAAAGAGTGATGAGTTAATAACTACGAATGTTCAGGCTCAGCAAGCTCTTCTTGAGCCTGATATGTTTTGCATTCACTCTGCTCTCTCTATATTTTGTACTAAATAAACATAGTCATGTCAGAAGTTAGGCAGAGAAATTTTAAAGTCCCAAGTCTGAAGCACAGCAGGGTGAGTGACTTCCTTGTCCTCAGATTTAGTCTGTGCCCTCATGTGAACACATCTTCATACTATTTCCTATGTTTATATTTACATCAGCTTTAACCACTTCTGGCTACCTTTTCTTCTAGACTCTAGAGCTGTCAGAAACAACCTGTTTGTCTACACTTGCCCACCCTGCTTGTTAACTCTTGAGGAACAGACATTCTTTCCAAATCCTGGTTGATTTCTCATCTGCCTAGGTATTCCTGACTTCCTCATGCCCTGGGATGTAACCTGTGGGTCTTCCTATGCAGTCCTGAGTAATCTCACCTAACTCTTCAAATGCGCACTTGCCAACCTGGGCAGATACATGGCTCAGAAATTCTCATCTTCCCCATTCCCAGCCTTGACCTCTCTTGGCTCTGACGGACTCAGAGATTAAAATGTTCTTTGTCTCTTGGACTAAGTTTTTGAATTTACTAAAAAAGAAGACTGTTGCTTTGGGTTTTTTTCCACTATAGCTTTACTTAAAATCACTATAAATTCTTAAAAGACTGACAGCTGGTAGCAAAAGAGAGTGATTACATTGAAATACTCTGTATAAAATCTGTACCATGTTTTGTGAGAAATTTCAT
Source organism: Platanista minor (assembly GCA_004363435.1). Classification (NCBI taxonomy): domain Eukaryota; kingdom Metazoa; phylum Chordata; class Mammalia; order Artiodactyla; family Platanistidae; genus Platanista; species Platanista minor. Next base: position 6,559 of record RJWK010003328.1, read on the forward strand.
CCAACTGTTTCTGTTTTTGAAATTGCTCACTTGTAATTGCTATTTAAGTCCAGGAAGAATTTAAATTGCCATCTATAACATTTTTCATTTTTTTCCTTAAAAATCACTTAAAAGAAGCTTTTACCACATGTATTCATATTCTGCAAACCTAAGAATTAAGTGGTTGTGAATTCAAACATATTACCCACATAGAATTGCCACAAATAAAACTGCTTGTTTTAGTTTGCAAAGTCATTCATTTCCACCCATTCTAATAGGGGCAATCCTTTTCTCTCCATCTAACTTTCAAGGGGAAAAAAAGTCACAGTATACAAATACTAAAAATGGGAAAATTGGCACTTCCAGATTGAAGAAAGCCAAACTATCTCTTCCCTAAACAAGTTGTCAAAGGGTAGAAGATGGAAGTAGAAAATATCTTGTGACTTGGGAGATTTCTGAAAGCTTCGGAGCTTTCAGAGTCTCCCAGAAATTAAATTGCAGAATGCCTGACTATGCAGCTTTAAGAAGTATAAGGCCTTACCAAAAAAAAAAAAAAAAAAAAAGGACTGCATCTTGCCAATGTAATTTATGATGCTTTACATACAAGCATGGTCATCTCACCCACCTGAGGAAAACCAAGAGCTGAAGTACACATTTTCAGCAGTGAACTGATAGACTCTGATAACTTCCAAAATTATCACCACAAAAGGATTTTAAGAAATGCTGAAATTCAAGTGCTGGGGTTGCAGCTAAAGATTCTAAAATGCTAGAATAGTAAAATTATAGCAGTAGAAGAGCCTTCAGAAACTATTTTGTAAATGAGAAAAAGGAGACCTTGAGTGTATTTGACTGGCAGTGAAATGACTACTCAGTCACTTTGAAGATAAATGCACAGATAAAAGGCAACACGCTTTGAGTAATAAGAAAAATTATGTGCGAAGGTTAAAACTAAATGGGATTGGGTATAATTGGGGTGGGATACGGTGGCTTCATCTGTAAAAACCCCAAGCTTCAATCCAGGCTCACCTATAGCACACTCTGAGCTTCCTCCCCCGTGAGTACAAAGAAGTTGGCAACAGTGAAAGTGGTAATATAAAGAAACTGAAAAATTCAAAGCTAGTGATAACTGTGAGAAAATGAAGAGGTGTAAGGTGTGAAAGCCAAAAAGCTCACGATAATTATGAGAAGAGAAAATTGACTAATTTTAGACAAATTATTGGTGAAAATTGTATAATTACATTCTAAACTTTCTTTCAAGCATGTAATTGAAAAAGGTGTCCTCACATACTTTTTAAGGGTCATTTTTGAGTTCAGGTTTGTGTTTTTTAAAGATTCTTATGTGAATTCATTCTACAGCAACACCAGGTACCACTTCTTTAGAAAAGCAAATTATACTTGGAAAAAGTGCTTAGCAAGGGCTTCTGTTTTGTTCTTTGTGGCGGTGGCAACGTTTGTAGATCATAAGCACCAGATCTCAGTCTCATTTCCTCTCTGAGCACAATGGGGTCTGAACTTTGCTATGCCTTTAAGTAAATATGGCTCCCAAATGGCCCCAACAGCCAGCCAGCCGTGGTTAAAGGTGCTTTACAAGTAAGCTGGGTGGGGCGCTTGAAATTGTAATATTCAGTGCCTCCAGGCACCAGAGATTGCTGTTGATAATGAAGATAATAAAAGGAGGGGAAAACCCAGATGACTTCAAATATGCCTAAACTTCAAAAGTTCAAAACCCAGAGGCTGGTAATTTGAGTTAAGGATCTGCTATGGGTTGACCTTGACTTAATTAATGCCCTGGCCCTGCCTTTACCAATAATGCATTCAAAGAAGGAAACTGAAGTTGTCTTTTGGAAATCAGAGGAAGGAAAAATTAGGTCCATTTGGCCTAAGAAGAGAAGGTGGAGAAAAGGTTTACTAACCACCTTCAAGGATATAACATGATATCATGAGAGGGTTGGTGGACTTGTCCTAGCAGGCGTTCAGTAGTTACTGAATAAGCTGTTTTCATTAATGGCAGGAAGAAATGAGTTTAAATTTCAACAAATAAATACATTCTAGTGAGAACTAATGAAAAATAACTATATGGGAAACATCCACCTCAAATATTTTAAGAATAGAGTAGAAGACAGGAGAATAGATTACATGTTCTCAAGATCATATCATACTTGAACTCATCAAAGTTCATCTTATGTATTAATTGCTCTTGTAATATCTCTAATATTGTTTCAAGGGAAATTAACGTATTTGTCTATGTGCTCCCAAATTCCTATGTATAGGTTTTACACAAGGAAGAGAAAAAAGCTTTCTGTGGCTACATGCTTTCCTTGTTAAACCTACAAGCAGCAGAGAATGAAGGAGGTGGGATGAGAAGCCTGGGAGGGAAGGAGAGATGAAAGTGCTCAGAATCAGAGGACCATCTCAAACCCAAGGAAGCACATGACTGCTGAGTCAAAACAGAAATCAGGGATTCCACTTCCACCGGAGCCCAAGCTGGGGGATAGGCTTCTGGGAACCCTGATTATAAGGTGAAGATAATAGCTACCAAGTTGGACTGTGTGATACCATGTTATCTGAAACCAAGTTTGTAGAACTCCTGTCAACCCCTAGGAGATCACCCTTCCTTGCAACATCCCAAGTCAAGACAGAAAACAAAGTTTTCAGAGTTGATTCCTTATTAAACTGACCAAGATATATCAATATTTTCCAAACTTTTCCATCTCCTCTGAAGCTACCAGACTTACTAAAACTTGGGAAGAATAATGATATCTGATGAAAACTCTCAACTATCCATTCTCTAGAAGATCACCAGAAAAACCTGGAAATCAAGCAAAGCTAAATCTACTAAATGTATTGAAGTAAGGGAGGACACCACTTTAGCAATCTCAAAATAGAATACTGAGACAAGTTATCAATAGTGTTTTAGGGCCTAGACTAGGTGACTTTAAAGTAGGTCTTCCAAGGCAGGACACTGGTTGGGATTGGACAGAGTTTATGACAAAATAAGTTGATTTAGTAGGCACAGTATGCAAGGTTGTGAAAACAGGTCTTGATGAGTAAGCTGTTAGAAGTAAGCTATAGAGCTGACATTATAGGTTGGGTTCTCCATGAAGCAGATTCTGGGGCAGTTTAGTATTTCGGATGGTCATTAGGGTGTGCCCTTGAGGTCAACACCTGTGCAATGGGGAGTGGAGGAGGGGAGCCAGAATGGCCAGGAGAAGAAGTCAAGCTGTGATGCAGGCTCCACAATCTCAGCCAATCCCCTATAGGGAGCTCTATGCATTTTAAATGACTCATCAGAAATGTCCCTCATTGGGCCATGTCACTGTACATAGCCTACCCCTGGAAGGAAGTTATGGTTAAGGCAGTTTTGACCAAGTAATTAATGGTCAATTGAAGCTGAGGCAATCTTGGAAAGGAATGACAAATAAAGACATTCAGCCAACAGCAGCCAGGGGAGCAGTCTTCCTTAAAGAGGGATCTGGACTGGGTGGCCCACAGTCTCATCATACATGAGCACACATTCCCTAAAAAGCAGCCATTGTTATTGCTTGGTCTCAGCACTAATTAGCATAGAAATAGGAAAATATGTCTGATCCCACTATTGTTTAACACAGGAACAAGGAATTAGGACAGTTTGTTTTCAAAACAAGTTCAGCTTCTCTCCTCCCCACATGAAATTTGTCTGGATCTCAGAAGAGGAAGCACCCTTCCTTTGTATCAGTTGGGTTCTCTATCCCATCCCTCCTCACCCACTTTTCTCCACTCATGTGTTACATGTGTTATTCCTTTATCCTATGCATATCCCATTGTCTGTCACCATTGATAACATTTCTGCCAAAAGTTTTCCTTATAAATAAATAAAATTTGATTTATTTGGGCTTGTAGATCTCTATATAATCACCCATCTTCCTTTCACCATCAAATGGCTTCACTTAAAAAAGAAAGAAAAAATAGTTCTTATTGGCTTCATTTCTCCTACCAACCGTTCCCGTTCTAACTTTGCTATTCTTTGGAAACTACTCTTTGGGAAGTCATCGGTAATCTCCCTTGATATTTACAGTATTTGTTCATATTGACCACCTTCTTCTTAAAACTCCCTCTTGACTTCTTGTATTCTGCAAGTTTTCCTTCTGCCTCTAACACAATTCTTTCTTTGTCTTGTCTTTTCTTCCTCTTCGTCATTCCTCTCAAAAATGAAGATGGTTCGGGCTTCCCTGGTGGCGCAGTGGTTGAGAGTCAGCCTGCCGATCAGGGGACACGGGTTCATGCCCCGGTCCGGGAGGATCCCACATGCCGCGGAGCGGCTGGGCCCATGAGCCATGGCCGCTGAGCCTGCGCATCCGGAGCCTGTGCTCCACAATGGGAGAGGCCACAACAGTGAGAGGCTCACGTACCGCAAAAAAAAAATAAATAAAATAAAAATGAAGATGGCTCCCATTTCTATCTTTTCTACTCTAGCTCTACTTTCCTAATTGTTGATCTCTACTCATATAAACAGCACCTTCATGTGAATAATATATCCGTGTTTTTCTTCAATATCCATTTGCCAGAAATCTAGAAGTGATTCATTTGTGAGTACTCCAAACTCACCATTTCTATAAGTGGACTTAATGTATACTCCTTCAAGGCTATACTTCTTCTATTTCCTATCTATACCCCATGTATATCCTTATTCTATACAGAATGTAGTACTGTGTGGATCCAAGTTCAGTGAGGGAAACAGAACTCACACCAGTTATTCCAATAGAGAAAATTTAATACAGGAAGTAATTTAAATAGACTCTGGAGGATTGAAAAGGCAAAGTAAAAGGGAATATTCTGAGGTAACTCAAGGATAGTAATTCCAGGAAGCAGCTACTACTCGTAGGGCTGTTGGAACAGAGGGAAGAAGTTAGGGTTATGAGAACCTAGAACCTTGGATCTGAGAAGAGGTCTCTGCCTGGCTGGCACTGATGCCTCAGGAGCTCAGAAGAAGATGTTCGTGTTGCCAAGACTCATGTCCCTGTGGAGGAGGTGCCAGGCAGCAGGTGTTCATATCTCTGAGGCTGGTTCTAGGAGTGTGGGAAGAAACTGGAAACCAGAACCCACTGCAGCTTCCAGGGTAAAGAACCATTGTTAATTACCTTGATGGGAACAGCAAGCAAAGCAGGAAGAAGTGTGTCTCTTCTCCCCGCTCCGGACCTCACAGGCAGCATCAGGCAAAACAGAAAAGTGGTTTGCAGAGTCGAGCACCAGCATCCCAAGAGGGTGAGTTTACAGCTCAGGGGTGATAGCTTAATCCCAGCACTGGTGCCATAACCTTCTAAGCCAGGGATCAACAAACCACAGCCTGCAGGCTGCATGTTTTAGTAAATACAATTTTACTGGAATACAGCCTTGTTTGTTCATTTATGTATTGTGTGTGGTTGCTTTCATGCTACAATGGCTGAGTTGAAAATTGCCATGAAGACTGTATGGCCTGGGGAGCCTAAAATATGAATCTTGTCCTTTACAGAAAAAGGTTGCCAACCCCCGCTCTAAACTTCCAAAACTGAACAACTGTATTGTTTTGACAACTACACTTCTTTCACCCTCAATAGAGAATCATCTGTCAAGCTACACTTCTATGATATTATTCTTCTTTCTCTCCCCTGTTTCCTTGGCCATTACCTCTCCTCTTGGTCATCTTCTTTCATCCATCTTCAGTCTATTTGCATGCAGATTATTCTCTGGAAAATTCATCTCGGAAATGTTTCTGCCCTGCTCAAACACCTCCAATGCCTCCTCTTTTTGTGAAAAAATAAGAATAAATCTAAAGCCGTACCCACGTTTGACCCCACACTACATTTCCTGGCTTGCTTCCCACCACTTTCATGCATAGTCAGATCACTGACTTGTCTATAACAAATTCTACTCTTTACTCTCTTTGTGATTTTTCACTGACACCTCTGGTTTAACAGAATCCAAAAAACAAATAACACCTCTACTCCACAACTGAGTTAAAAACCAATTGAGAAACACTCACAGTTGAAGTCAAGAAAAAGGAAGTCAAAATGTTAGACATCACTATGAAATCTACGATGGAGTATGTGGTTTATTTATGCAAGAAAAATGGTGTACTGACACTCTCTACTATACTACCTCCCATTCATACCTCAGTTAGACCTTAGGAAAGCCAACTCAAGGGGAAAACTTTGCAAAATAAAACAATACCTTTTTTTTTTTTTTTTTTTTTTTTGTGGTACGCGGGCCTCTCACTGTTGTGGCCTCTCCCGTTGCAGAGCACAGGCTCCAGACACGCAGGCTCAGCCGCCATGGCTCACGGACCCAGCCGCTCTGCGGCATGTGAGATCTTCCCAGACCGGGGCACGAACCCGTGTCCCCTGCATCGGCAGGCAGACTCTCAACCACTGCGCCACGAGGGAAGCCCTAAAACAATATCTTTGTTTTATTGTTTGCAAAATAAAACAACATCCAGGATCTCTGTCTCACACTGATCCAGGATGGAGAGGACATAATAGAAATTAACACCACAGTGCTTGGAACTCCATCAAATGGATCAATGTGGACCAATGGATGTCTCCTACCACCAGAAAGGATGGAGTAGGAAAGAAGATGGGTAAAAGATGAGGGTGTTAGTTAAGGACTCCCATATAAAATTTGAAACCAGAGTAGACTGAGAAAGGAGGATGAGTTAGTTCCCCCCAATGTTTCCCATGTTATTTTTCTCTCATCCTTTGGGATTCATCATGAATTATATCAACCAAAAGAGTGACTATCCTCCGAAAGGGAGGAGACCAGCTGTTGATCAAGGCAGTCTTGTTTCCACCTTCATGGGTTGCTTCCTCAACACCACCTATTGCTCCTTTGGTATCCTCCTGTGGAAACATAAAAATGCTCCCAGACAGTATATTAATTAGATTAACTCCAAATCTACACAGTATCCAAGGCTGAGACTTTGCTTCCTCTTCTATTTCACATCCCAAATGATGCCCAACTACACTGCCCTCTACAGCTCACCAGAGGTTAGGCAATACAATTAAAATGCTACACCAACATATTTCACTCATAAATTTCCAACGACATGAAGATGCTTGAACTTTGCATAGAAACTCCCTCCCATTGTGAAATTCCCAGAAGAAACTGAAGTCCAAAGATTAAATTGTCTCACAAATGAAGGTCCAAATAAGTTAACGTGCAAAAGAATTAACATCCTTAATTCTTCCTCCCCAAGTTCTTATTCTACTTGGGCTCAGCTAAAGGATTTAAGCTCAGATATCTGATGGAGTCTAGGTTCTTTCAACCACTACTGCCTGCGATTTTTATCACTGAAATGAGCATCACTTTTGTTGTTCCCTCACGTTTAAAGAACCCAAAGTCATACTAAGATTATTGCTGCAGCAGCACTGCACTCGTGAAATTTAAAACAAGACAAAACCTAGAGAGCTCATCTCAGGCAAAACTGTTCCATGGACACAGTACTTAGTCTAGACTCACATTCATGTGGCCAAAGATCATAGCAGTGAATCAGTGGTATTGAAGGACAGCCAGAGAGGAGAAGTTCTCAATTTTAGTCTTGCCAGGATGTCAGTCAGCTGACGTCAGTTATCTAAAGTTCATGACTATGAACTTAAGCCCACCTGGGAGAAATTCCTCATAAGAGGTTAATATCACATCTGAGGAAAAATCCAAGAGCATAATCCCTTTTTCCTTGGAGAGAGGTGTTGAAGATTCGGTCACAAGGTCTTATTTCCATTTCCCTTTTGAGTGTTATATTTCTGGTGTCCTAGAGATATGGTCCCAGGAGTCAGGGATCTAGCCCTCATTTCCACTGACCTCTTCATTCAAAAACAGTTTTTGGCCAGACTTCTCATGTGTGGTTAGAAGGAGAAGGATCTTCGATGAAGAAGAGGGTTACACCAGTGTCTCTTGGGTCAAGGGCAGAGTGGGGTATTGGGAGCACCCTGGCCCTGGAGGGCAGGCAAAGGACTTGAAGGTGGGGACAAGTCTTGGTGAAGAGGGAGGAGAATGAAAAGGAAACTGGAATTGACAAAATGGCCCCCATAGAGGCTCTCCACGGGCTGCCCAGCATCCTCCTTCCTTGTCTTCTTTAGTCTCCCTCCAGGGGTGGAGAAGATGGGAGATAAGAGGGGTGAATTAATGTATAGGGAGAGGATATAGGGTCTATGAAATTGGGTTGTGTAAGATAAAGCAGGTGGGAAAACAGATAAGCAATGGTGTCAAAAATAAGAGGTGTAATTTCTAGTCTTTTCCTGATACTCACTAGGAATGTAACTGTGAGAAATCATTTTACTTCTTTAGCCCATCTGCAGAGTTGGATGGTGGTTGCAGAGCCTGTGGAGATTCTGTGGTTGTTCTTTTTTTTTTTTTTTTTTTTTTGAGGAAAGCTTCCACAATTTATTATGGAAAATGTACAGTGACCGAAGCACAGTGATGCAGCCCAGCCTGGGTCTGCCCCTGAGGAGGATGTAAAACAACATTGTCCTGCCCTCAATCCTTGGAGTCCCTACTTCATCCATAGGTGCCCCTTTATTGTATTGTAGTTTAGTGGTAAACACTTGGGTCAAGAGGAGCTACGTGAACATTTATGTTTAATTCTGTGGTTGTTCTGTTGAGCTTTATAAATACCTTTTCTTGCAATCAGATTTGATACCTCAGACCTCGCCTTCACACATATAAGATAGAATATTCTAGACATTTAAAAAATCTGGACAGTTGGATTTCTGTAACATTCTGCTTAAAATCCAGAATTTAACATAAAGTTCCTTTAAGATGACAGAGTGGGCTTAGGCAGGAAAGAGAAGGGTGGAGAGGCATTTTGGTTATTTGTAAATCACTCCTTTGCTCTTCACATACCAATAGGATTTACTTTCAAAGGACTGTTTGGGAAACGATAGACTGAATTCAAGCTTCAACTGGAAGGCAGTCAGTGAGTGGTTCCCATATTTCTCATGTTCATTCACTTGGGTTTCTTTATGTTAAAAGAGGAGTGCTTCCCAGAAATCGTCATTTTTCTTGACAGTTGCTAGGAAATAAATTCAGACCACAGAGCATTTAATATATACCGTGGGGTGGAGGAAAATATCAGTAGAAGATCCCTACCCTGACTTCCATTAGAGGGGAAATTCTGACCCACAACAATTTAATTAAGTCTAGACCACTTCCCACATTAATAAAGTGAACAGACATTGAAAACTAATGTCAACTTCTTTTAGGATTCTGGCAGGCCTTGCCAGAGGATGCAAGAAAAAAGCTTTATTTCACAGTAATGGGGACACAGTGACACAAAGAACAGGACAGAGTCCTGGCTCACTGAGGCAACTGTGTCTTAACCTGAGTTTAAACTGCACTGACTCCCAAGTATAGTTTGGTCTTTGGGGATGTGCTTACTATAATGGACCAGATAGTAAACAAATCAGTGGGTCAGCAGTTCCTTTTGGTGAATGTAATGGAAAGGAAACTGGAATTGACAAAGCTGCATTCACCATTGCCCACTGGGCTGAAACCCATACTGGCCCGTCTTCCTTCCATCACAACACGTGTTCTGCTAAGGGTAATGAGACTCAGCCATCCAGTGGGCTGTAGCCTAAATCTAATCACAACTCTAGGACTTAGACTTGGAACATAGGGAAAAAATCTAAAGGAGGCAATAACTGGAGCTTTGTCAAAGAAGGGCTTGGAGTTTTAGAAAGTGAGAATAGAGAAAGGGGTGAGGCATCCTAAATATAGAGACCCAAGTTGGGAGTGGAAGGAAAGTTTCATAATAGGTTCCCCACCACCAACACCCTGATGGTTAGGGGACTATGGTAGACTGAATAATGGGTTATGAAAGTTATCCCAGTCCTAAGCCCTGGAACCTGTGATGGACTTTATGTGGCAAAAGCGACTTTGCAGACATTTGCAGATGCCATTAGGTAAGGATCTTGAGATGGGAAATTATCCTGGATTATCCCGGTGGGCCCTCAATGTAATCACAGGTGTCCTTATAAGAGAAAGGCAAAAGGAGATTCCACAACAATGTAACTACAGAAGCAGAGACTGGAGTGATGACGAACCAAAGAACACTGGCAGCCGCCAGAAGCTTTGGAAAAGAAAGAAAATGGATTCTTCCCTGGAACCTCCAAAGGACCAGCCTTGGTCCATACCTTGACTTTAGTCCAGCAAAACTGATTTTGGACTTCTGGACTCCAGAACTGTAAGAGAATAAATCTGTGTTGTTTTAAGCCACCAAGTTCATTGGGATTTATTACAACAGCCCCAGGAAACCAATACAGGGACAATGTAAACTAGGAAGAAAGAAAGCTATTTTTTCAGGTGCTGTGCATGGGAAAATGTGGGGAGGAGATGGGAGAGATGTGCAGGCTGCTTGGAGAGGGCTTTAGGAGAAGAAAAGGAGGAGCTGCTGCTTCCAGAGCTGCCTCCAGGCAAGTAAGAGGCATTGATGATAAGGACAAGGGTATTTTTAATGAACTTTTGCTGTGCTTTGTGAATGAAACCCATCCCCATCTGGGCATGTTCTCAAAAGACTGGGAAGAGGTATATTTTCAGTTAACATTTATTTATGATGGAATGTCATTTTTTTCAATTAATTCTGAGTAAGCTCAGAGATATCTGGAGTCTATACTGTGGATTTTAGGAGAACTTATCTGATGTTTTGGACTTAAGACGGGGGGTATTCAGCTGCATTTTGAATTTGTCATCTTCTGAGCCTAGCTCAAGAGAGCATTTCACTATGACTTCCAAACTTAAGGGATAATAATGGAAAAGAGTGTTGTGTCCATTAGACACGCTGCAGTCATTTTGGACTATGACCATAAAGCCAAAAGGACATAGCAGAGAGAGACCATACTGAGGAGAAGTCACAAATAGGATTCAGTGTTTTTGTCAAAGAACCATACTAAGATGCCATTATACTCTTCATTTACATGAAAATTAAAAATTCCTTGATACGGAATGAGATTTGTTTTTAACCCAGCCTCAATGGAGACCCTTTCTTTCTTTATTTTTTTTAAAAAATATTTATTTATTTATTTGGCTGCACCCTGTCTTAGTTGTGGCGCTTGGGATCTTCATTGCAGCATGCAGGATCTTTATTTATTTATTTATTTATTTATTTTTGCGGTACACGGGCCTCTCACTGTTGTGGCCTCTCCCGTTGCGGAGCACAGGCTCCGGACACGCAGGCTCAGCGGCCATGGCTCACGAGCCCAGCCGCTCCGCGGCATGTGGGATCTTCCCAGACCGGGGCACGAACCCGTGTCCCCTGCATTGGCAGGCGGACTCACAACCACTGTGCCACCAGGGAAGCCCCAGATCTTTAGTTGCAGCATGCAGACTCTTAGTTGCAGTATGTGGGATCTAGTTCCCTGACCAGGGATTGAACCCAGGCCCCTGCATTGGGAGTGTGGAGTCTTAGTCACTGGACCACCAGGGAAGTCCTTGAATACCCTTTCTTAAGGAGAGAGGTCAGTGGCAGACATCCTGGTTTGGTTGAAGGCTTTTGTCCAGCTCTACCTGCAGAGACCAGGTTCCTGGAGAATCTCCCTGACAATAGCTATTAGCTTCTTGAAAATGAAAAAATTCATAGGAAGCACTATGCTAAGGAGACTTGGGGACAAAGGATGATTTTTGGTCATGGTTAGAGCAGTCCCTGAAAAGAGACAAGAATAAATAGACCTGGAAGACAAAATAAAAGTCTGCAAGCATAGCTTGGATGATAGACTGTCTCCCTGCCTTTAGATGGACTATATGGCAAGGTGGAGAATAGCTTAGGTTCATACAATAAATCATAAATACTAATCAACAAGAGAGAAATAAAATGTGGCATATAGTGAAAGACATCCAAAGGTAGCTTGCCTTTATGTAGGAAAGACTTGGTGAATTCTCCATTGTCTCCTTACTGAGAACATAGACCCTGGAAGGGTTATTAAATTTTGATACTGATGAGGTCAACCTCTTAGAAAATTTCAAATTTCCCAGTTCCTCATTTTCATAGAACAAAGGTTGACAAGCAAGTAGGCTGAGCACAGCTTATCTTCCATGGCACAAAGAAAAGTCTTATCCACCCAGTACAAGAGAAAAATTTTTAAAGGGATTAGGCTGGAAATGGGAAGAGGACTTGGATCACACAAAGCAGTGGTCCATCTCATAAAGAATGTGAGCATTTACTAATGCTCAAATCATGGCTTCTAAAAACCATTGTTCACTCAAAGAAACCAGGACCCCTTCGGAAAACAACTGATTCCAGCACTGGGACAGGGAAAAATACGAGCTGAGCCTGGAGGATTTTGTTCTGCCAGAAAGCAAGGAAGTGCTGAAAGAATGATGGGGCCCTGGTCAAAGGACACCAGAGGCAGTTTGAATAGGCTCCTGCTGGCCAAGGATGGGACAGTTTAAGCATCAAAATGCATCATGGGCTCTAACTCCCAGGACAATGCTTGACAGTGAAAGATGGATTTCTTGGTTCACAATTTTAGCATGATCTCCAAAAATAGCCTAGAACAATAACAAATGTTTGCCTTTTGAATAAAATAGGAAATCATGCATATATATATATGGACAAATGAATAAATTGACACTTTGATGAGGAACAGATGACTCACAAAATTTCAAAGTACCTCCCTATAAACTGTTACTATAAAGCAGAATAGAGTTACTTTACAGAGGAGAAGCTTGACAGATACTAACTTAGTCAAGTGATCAAAATGAATGTTATCAGTAACATAACAAGTTGAGATTTTGAGCCACCTGATAAGATGTAATTAAAAGAAAGTAGCATCGTTTCTGTGTTATTTTGGCTAAAGATCAATAACCTGATTTTAATTATGGAGGAACATCAGACTGGTACAAATCAAGGGACCTTCTGCAAAATAACAGCTTGTAATCTTCAAAAGAGCCAAGGCCATGAAAGCCTAGGCTGAGGAACTGTACAGACTGACATTCACAACAGAGAAGTGATAACTAAATGCAAAGGGAGATTCTGGATGGAATCTTTCACATTAAATACATTATAAGGACACCTGGAAAAACTTGAATGAAATCTGAGAATTAGGGGCAGCAATGTATCCATGTTAGTTTTCTGATGTTGATGATTATACTGTGCTTATGGAGGAGAGTGTATTGTTTATAAGAAATATATACCAGTCAGAGGTGATAGAGCATTAGGTCAGAAACTTAGAAAAATAACTGTCCTTTTGCTGGCCTTCCAACTTTTTTATGTATGTAGTTGTCTCAGATTAAAAAAACAAAAAAAAAAGGGCTTCCCTGGTGGCGCAGTGGTTGAGAGTCTGCCTGCCGATGCAGGGGACACGGGTTCGTGCCCCGGTCCGGGAAGATCCCACGTGCCGCGGAGCGGCTGGGCTTGTGAGCCATGGCCGCTAAGTCTGCGCGTCCGGAGCCTGTGCTCTGCAACGGGAGAGGCCACAACAGTGAGAGGCCCACGTACGGCAAAAAAAAAAAAAAAAAAAAAAATGAAAAGAGGAAGTGTTCCAAGCAGTGTAACGATCTTTAAGAACAAGGTCAAATTTGCAGGTGCTGGCTACAGTAATCATTTCCCTCCCCCAAGAAAACAGATATTTTTAGCTGAATATCAAATGTTTATTCTTTAGTTTCCTACTACTACAAAAATCTATTTCATAATTAGGTCCTCTTAAAACCAGTTTTTATTTCACAGAAATTGTATTCTTTAATAATTCACTTTGAAATGTACAGGGCTAAGGATGAGGATGCTTCAGGGCACAACTTGGACAATCAGGAAAAGCAGACCACATGAGAGTGGTCCTCCCCACTTGACATCCCACGCAGAAAACTGCAGACACCTCAGAGAACACCTCTGCCAAGCCAGCCAGGTTGCCCAAGTCAGCGAAACACCGTACTTGATTCAAATTACTCATTCAGTACTGTACTGTACATATCCAGCATTACACATGCTTAAAATAAGTATGCATAATGACATATCAGGTCTCACTTTTAAAGTAACCTATAAGCAGGCAACTACAAGTTTTAAAACTACTGAATAATCCCTTATTTACCTAAGTTGAAAATATTGTTGCATACACGTTGGCTGCTTCAGAAGCCTTGGGCATGCAGACAGGAAGTGGAGAAAGCATCTCAGCTAAGAATAATCACATGTCACATGTACTTAAGAATCTTTCCAGCTAAACCAAATTCAAAGGAAGACTGCCTTGAAGGGCCAGGGTCGGTTTCCAGGCTGAATGGTTTCTAGGAGACGGAATCATACAGATGTTCCTTGACACATCTGTGCTTCTTCACAGGTCCTGGAGGAAAATGCAGGCAAACCCACTCTGGTCCCCAGGGTGACTTCAGCCTTTGAGGGCAAGAGCACCTGTTTGTCCTGGCTAAGCAGAGTTCCTCAATTCTGGGAATTCCACCCAGGTCTCGATGGCTGCTCCAGGCTGATGGGGGCTGTGTCAACCTATAAAGCCCAGAGGCAGCACGGCTATAGTTTGACAGTGACCTCTAGGAACTGCAGGTTTCATGCTGAATAGATCATGGGCTCTATCTCCCAGGGCAATGCTTGACAGAAAGATGGATTCCTTTGTATGCTTGCAATTTTAGCATGATCTCCAAAAATAGCCTATCTTGTCATTAATAGCACCATGAAAACACTGATAATGGTAGAAAAAAAAATCAAAAAATGAAGTCACTTTTGATTGTGGGCAATGTTTCCTACTACTGGTGTCAACAAGTCAGCAAAGTAAACCATTTGAACTGAATTTGGGAAAATAAGATATCTTTCTGGAGCAAAAAAACATGCTTATTTAGGGAGAATTTAGGCAAGTTATTTTCACTAGGCTGCAGCTATATATATGAAACTAAGTAGCAGAAGGAAAAGATGTAGACGTAGCTCCCAACTCAGCATGTCTGTCAAGTACTTACGTGGAAGTATTTTTAAAAGGAAAATTGAGGGCAGAAGAAGGCACCTAAATTGCTTGTGCAGTGGTCAACTGGGGCTCAGAAGTTGAAGAATACTGTGTTCCTCTGTATTAGTAGGCTATCCTTGCATATCCGCATCTCAGAAATAAAATAACTGCAGTTTTGAAGCATCTCCCTCTACTGCCTGATTATAAAAGGAATGCTCCTCCCTACAGAAAGAAGAGGTAGTCTGTTAGTGAAATGCAGACAGACTCTGGCCCTCAGCTGCCCATTTGCTTTGCAGATTCCACACCCTTGACCCTTTAAAACATTTTTATAGATGTGTTTGTTTTCCTGGCTGATGCACTGCTTAGAAGCAGATCTGAAGACAGGGGTTCCATCCCAGTGAGGTCTGTTTGTTGAGCACACATAGAAAGCTGGGCTTTCTATAAAGCTAGCTGCGAGAGGGTATTTGTTTTGAGAGAACTGTAACAGTACTAAGGCAGTCTGTTAAAATCCCTATTGACTGATATAGTCACTGGTCCAGACTGAACAAAACCTCAGCAAAAGATGTATGTAGTCAAATCAAGTCAGACTCTCTGTGGTCCAGGAAATAGAGAATCTTGCTCTTCAAGTTGGAGGGAACTGGCCAGTGTGGCTCATGCCTGGGTGCCAGAGAGTTCCAAATTACGGGTCACATCTGTAACAAAAATTTAGCATAAATTCTTTAAAAGTTCTCCATGTGCCTATCCCCTTCAGCAAGTCTTCCCCTTTCCTCTGCCTCTTGTAAACATGCACACACACATGCACACACACACACACACACACACACACACACACACACACACACAGGCAAACACGTACCCCATCCAAAATCTTCTTTGTGCTTCAGGACTGAGCACCAATTCCACGTTTTCCATGGAGCTTTACCCAGCCCACTCTTGGCTCCTATTGCAAACTTTGTCTGAACTCTACCGCTTTGCAATTAATTGAGGACTTTTAACACTATCACGTGACTCCACCCTCCATGCAAACATATTACCTCTCCCAGTGACATTATAAACTGAAGACAAGGACTGTCTTAGGTCTTCCCTCCCTCTACCCAATACACATTACTCAGCACGGTGTTATTCACATAAGAACAAATATTTGACAGAGGTGCTGAGTCATGCTCTGCCTGGAATTGTATATGTGTAATGCTGTCGGAAAACAGAAGAAAGACCCTGCCTACCCTCAAGAAGGTAGCCCTACGCTAGAGCTACACTCTGGCCTACACTCTGGCCATTTTCAGTTACTATTTGTTTACATGTAATTGCAAGATATATGCTAGGCTTGGTAGATGGGGCATGAAACTACCCCCCTCTGATTTCAGCTGCACCACTTCTGAGCATGCTGACTACTCTAGCAAAATAGCCCCATACTGCATTTCTCTGCTTTTCTGCCTCAGGGCTTTCTCTGAAGTCTTAAGAGCAGCCTCATGGCATGCACAGAGCACGGCTCAGGAACAAAGGAGATTAATGCATCCTGCAGGCAACCCCAAGCCAGTGGGGATGGGAGCCAATGGATAAATGCCCCATTTGCCATCCTTCGGAAGAACAATTCTGGGAGACATCTATATACTTCTCAGAAGTCCTGTGGCCTCTAGCTGAGATCTTAGTAATGCAACCTTCATCTGCTTTTCTGCCTTTCCTGTCTCCCTCTCCCTGTTCCCTCACCCCCTCTTCTTTCCAAATAAACTACTTGCACCCAAGTGTCTGTCTCAGGGTCTGCTTTCAGGGACCCAAATTAAGATAGACACATTATTACAAGCACAGAGATTGAGAGAAAAGATTTTTTTCCCAATAGCAGAATAATGAAACACAAGCTCTTTGCTAGTGTCAAAGCTATGGTATCAACTCTCTGGAGAACCAAAGAATCACTGAACACCAGAAGAAACATCAGTTTCTTTCATCTAAAAAAAATGAGAACTAAAGGAGATTTAGCCCCTTCCCACGCTTTAACTCCATGACTACAGATTACAGGTGTTTTGTGCATCCCTTTTATACAAGTCCTTTACCACTGAGTGGTGGCAAAAATACAATGGCTTCTGTCCCATTATACACCTTCCATCACTGCAACCTCAAAGGCATAAGATTTATAAGAATAGATATTTCAGACTTTCTGGGATGGTCCTCAACTTACGAACACTGCAGTTGACAACACTCACTCCGAATGAAAAAGGTCGAAGTCCCACCTAACTGACTTCCACAGCCATCCAATTTCTCTAACCATGCACATTTTTTACGTTGAAATAACAATATCTTCACCAATTTCTCCTTCTTCCCCTTGGGAACACCAGCCCAGATCTTTCTTCCAAATCTCAGTCAAAAACCTTCATATCTGTGTATCTCCCACAGTGCCTCACTCAGTAATTTACACTAAAATGATGTTCAATAAGTCTCATCATATGACTTAATGAACTTTTTAACAAGGAAGACTTAGAATCCCCCCAATTTTTAAAATATCGATTGGAAGATTGCCTTGATAGCATAGGGGTTTATTAACTTTTTGTTTTTTTTAATAGTGGTTTATAAACATGTTTTCAACGAACTAGAGAGGGCATCAATTCAGTTAAAATGAAAATTTGACTTTTTACAGAAAATACTAAAATTCAGTCTTAGAGACATTTTCCCTTCCTTTAAAATAAAAAATTAAAACTCTAGTCTTCATGTAGAGAACGCTCTTCCCTTCCCAAGCCCCCATGTGTCACTGTACCTGTGGGTCCAGGCTTTTTAGCAGTGTTCACTGCTGCCATGAACATGTATTCACTATTAGGGTCATGCACGCTGGAAGGATACTTCTGCAAGAAAAGTCAGAAACGTGGTTTGTCATCTGCTCTTCCCCATCTCCATTCCTGTGGGGGATGTGTTTGTGTGTTTGTTACTGTTTTCTATTCTTTACTGAAGCAGTATATGACAAAGTGTTATAATGTGACTTAGGCTCCTGACTTTAGGCTAAGTAGGAGAACAATATGAAAAGGGCTTTAAATAAAAACTGTTTCTACTCAACGTCTTTTCTCATTTATGCCTTTACTGTTCCTTCCCCAGTAGACTTAGACTGCGGGGCTTATCTTCCTCTCTTCCTTCTTTATCTCTCTTTTCAAATTCCTTTCTGACACAGATATACGCACTGTATGGCCAACCATCACACTGTGGATATACTTGAGGATGCTAACACCCTTGCATAATATGCAAAATGGTATAGGTTCTTTTATTGAGAACCCGTTTTGTGATAGACTAAAAAAGAATATCCCCCGGCACAGAGAGATTTTTGTTGTTATTCTTTTATCTTTCTGCCTAGCTTTTCAGTGGTTTTCTTTAAAAGCGAGGAGTCCTAATAACTTACCATGTAAAGAAGCTGGCAGTTTCCTTCTCAACTACTGATGGTGCCCTACGAGACTTTCTCACTGGTTGTTTTTTAATTGACTGGTTGAGGAAAATTTATAACTAATTGTTTCATCTGCCCTGACTTTGGAAACTTAGAATCAAATTTGCAGTCCACTTGTAATAATTTTTTAAAGTCGGAAGCATCTATTTTTATCTTTTAACCCTCCTCCTGCCTTTTTGTCTTTCAGTGGCCCCAATTTCCTTATCTTTTTTGAATAATAATAATGACATATCTCTTTGTAAGCCACTGAATTCCTTTTGGAATGAAGTGGCTATAAAGTAAATAAGCTCCTGTTCCAAGTTAGTAGTTTAATTAGTAGGCATATCTTGAGGAAAAGAAATCATCTACCTGTTGATCAAATTACTCTGGCCAGAGCAATACATACTTTGATGAGTAAATAACTGCTCATATTCCTCAGTAAAGCCAGTGCAAGAAAAGATCAGTGTTGCTCACCTTTTTTGTAAGCCAACATGCAAGGACACATCCAAAAATGCACACTACAACAAAAGCCGCACATCCTATGGGTAACCAGAACTTCAGCTGGCAACAAAGCTGTGATTCTGGGTTGGAAAAAAATTGAGGTGAGGAAAAACTCTCAGAATCAAATCTCCTCTTTCAGTGCTGAATCACAAGTTCACTTAACAAATTTAAAAGAGCTGTTTCAATTAAACAGCTTGCCATAAATCTTGCCTTCATTACAATCATGAAATCCAGTAAACAGTAAATAACTAACATTATCTCAGTATGATAGCAAGGATCCAGAAACTAAAAACAAAAAGACTCTATGCACGTATATGTCTATAAATGTGGTTAATAGAAAAGACTTCGCAGTCTATGTTTTTGAAAAAGAATAAGTAGGAAAAGTAAAGGTATAAAGCTATTGTTTTCAATCATCTCACTTAATTCCACAATTCCCAGCACAAAACCCAAACCTTAAACTTTAGGTGAATAGAAGCACAGCCATTAAGCCATGGGTTTGGATATTTCTCCTAATTTTTTTCCTGATTTTCAATGGCATGTGTGTTTTAGAGACAGCGTAACCTATTTCTGACTCAGCAGTCTGTATGATTAAATTTCATATTACTGATTAATATAATTATTTTTATTATTAATAAACATCCTTGTATTGATATATTTCAACATAAATTATAGCCATCAATTGCACCGAAATGAACTCCAACACAAGAGATATTTATTTAACTGTTTTCATTAGCAAGAAAAATTGTTAAAATGCCTATGTACTCTTAAGTCTAGAAGATTAAAACAATGTCTTACCGTAAATATTCAAATATTCTTTGCTTAGAATATCTACTTGAAAAGGAGGAGGATCAAAAATTGATAGTTTGCAGATGTAATAGCTGGCATGAGAACTGTCCAAGTTATACAGAAAAAAAGAGACACTGTTATTGGATAACTGAAATTGACAGACGTTCAGATTCGTGATGGACACCGTGTCTCCGCTTCCCTTTGTTTTAATGAGATCACAGAGTATATTATTCCCTTTCAACAACTGCATTTTAAATTGTTGGACAGTATCAGGGTATTTGCATAAAATTTGTACACCTCCATTGTGAAATAGAAACATCTCAGACGTGGCAGAAGCATTGAAATCTCCTGGATAAAAAAAAAAGCAAAAGTGACATTTTATGATTCTGTTGACCTAATCATTATATTTGAGCATAAAAGTCATCTCTTCTCTTCATAAAGTCACCTTTATTACAACAAAATGAAGGAACTTCACAACCAAAAAATAGAACATGAAGGTAAAGCTGTGTCTTGGGAAAAAACCTAACCAGAGACTTGTTTATCATATATGAATATGTAATATATTAAATAACATATTTACATAGTATGAATCAAACAGAAATTGTTCCTGCCTTTGGGCAGATTTCATATTGGAGACAGATGATAGATAAATATGAAGTCATGCACCATAATTCATGCTAGGAATGGAGTACTATTCAAGTAAAGGTTGATGGGTTCCCTTTTTTTTTTTTTTTGGGTACGCAGGTCTCTCACTGCTGTGGCCTCTCCCGTTGCGGAGGCGCAGGCTCAGCGGCCATGGCTCAGGGGCCCAGCCGCTCCGCGGCACGTGGGATCTTCCCGGACCGGGGCACGAACCCGTGTCCCCTGCATCGGCAGGAGGACTCTCAACCACTGCGCCACCAGGGAAGCCCGGGTTCACATTTTGATTGGAGAATCAGATAATGCCACTTGGAGAAAGTGACTTTGAAAATTGAAATTGAAGGAGGATTAGCACTGTAGTCAAACAATGAGAGATTTGGGGAAAGACATAGTTTAGGGAAAAAACATTTTAAAGCACAAAACAGCTTAAACTAAAAATGAACGGTTATATAAGAGTATATATTTACACTATACCCTCCCGCTAGAGAGTGCAAGAACAGATGAATCATTTTCAAATGATAGAAACATGTCTTTTCTGAACCTCATCCATTGAGAACTGAATCAAAGTCTGATGATAAAGGAAAAGACCCAGATTTTTGTTAACTTTTTCATTTTTAAAAATAAATTTTAGCTAATGGGAAACCAAGGTTGTTTTTACAAGCTACATGGGGATCACAGAAGAAGGAAACCGAAATGGACTTGGCCTGGTTGCAGATTCTGAGTTACTCAGTTATAAGTTCAAACAACTCTTTGCCTTCCTTTTTTCTTTTTCTTTTTTCTTCTTCTTTTTTAATATGACTTTTAATAAGTCTCATGCTGAAATTGTTTGGGAAAAATTATTAGCATGACAGTTTTTAGATTAAATTTTGAAATTCCTGTTTTTATTCTTGAGGAAACTATGTAACAAGTACAAAGAATTTTTAAGGAAAGAAAATTACCTACTCTTCCTTTTCCAGTGAAATAGAAATACCATTTTTGCATTTTTGCTCTTTATCTTCCAGACATGTACGTATTTTATATAGCAAACCTATTCCTTTTGTTCTTCTATTGGCAGTTAATGTTATATCATGAGCATTCCATTTTTTACGTAGTCATCATACTTATCCTTTTTAATGGCTATATAAAAGGGCATAATGTTAATCTATCATAATTTGTTAAAGCATTCTACTAATGTTGACTGTTGGGGTTATTTTCAGCATTTTGATTTTATGTAAATATTTTGACATGTGGGCAAAATATTTAAAGACTCTGAAAACACTCTGTACTGCCATGTTGCTTTCGGAAAGAACTGTTCCACTTTCTAACAGGACTAGGATTCACTTGTCACGGCTCTGCTTACACCAGTGTGTTCATTTTATTTAAAATTCACCATAGTTACTTATTTTTCTTAATATCTGTAGGCTTTAATTTATATCTCTCGTATTGCTAGGGAATAGATTTTCAACTTGGAGATTTGATTGTGAAAACACAAGCATTCTAGTTTTCCGTATGGTAGTCCAGATTATTCAAACTAATTCCCACACCAAAACAACCAAAACTGCTGAATGAAATATCTAAAAATATTAATGTAAAGGATTAAAGAGCTGAAAAAAAGAAGAAATTACTAGATTAAACTTGAAGAACCAGAATCCAGAGAGATAAGCGAAGGTTAGAAGTTGCTTTTACTTCGAGAGCATGTGCTGTTCTCCCAGATTCACACTTCTGTTTCCATGTCTCAACTCCCAGAGTCTGAAAGCGAGAAATCTAGTAAAAGACATTCTCCTCAATAAGCTCCTCAAAATCCCAAAGGGCGGGCTTCCCTGGTGGCACAGTGGTTGAGAGTCCGCCTGCCGATGCAGTGGACACGGGTTCGTGCCCCAGTCTGGGAAGATCCCACATGCCGCGGAGCGGCTGGGCCTGTGAGCCATGGCCGCTGAGCCTGCGCATCCGGAGCCTGTGTTCCGCCACGGGAGAGGCCACAACAGTGAGAGGCCCACGTACCGAAAAAAAAAAAAAAAAAATCCCAAAGGGCTACATCCTTGGAATACAGGTTAAACCAGAAGTAAACCAGTCTTCATGAAGATTATAGCCCACCTTCAAATCACTTCAGTGGTCCAGAAAAATCTCAGTAATTGAACTTTGTCTAAGGTGATTTTGGATTATTATTACCCCTAAGCTTTTGAAAGCAAAAATGCAAACTATTACAGAAAGAAAAGGTTTACATCCTAGATTTCAACTCATATCTACAAATAATAATGACAAGCATACCATAAAAAATAATCAGAAATGCAAGGAAACAAGACAACAACAGAAACAACAGACTCCAAAAACAAATACACAATTATATATTTAAATTATCAGATCCCCAAAATAAAACAACTGAGCCTTCTGTGTTTAAGGAAATAAAAGACAAACTTGTAATAATATCTATAGATCACAGGAAACGTGAAGAAAAAAAGTCAACTAATTTGAAAAAGAACCATCTAGAATTGGCAAAAAAATCACACTGAGATTAGAAACTCAGGAGATATGTTAAGAGCATATTAGATGGTTAAACAGAGTTGTTGAACTGGAAAATTAGGCTAGAAAAGCTATTCAGAATGCAATCAAAATCCACAGATTCAAGAATCCTAACAAATCACAAGCAGACTTTTTTTTAAATATGCACATCCAGACAAATCATAATAAAAATCCTAAAAGCAGCCAGGGAAAAGAGACTGACTACCTTCTAAGAAGCAACTGTTAGACTGACAGGTGGTATCTCAACATCAACAGTAAAAGTCATGATACAGTGGAATTACATCTTATATCTTTAGAGTACTGAAAGAAACTGTCAACCTAAAACACATTGTCTAGGAGGCTAGAAAAGGTGTATGTAACTTGAGACTTTGATAAATGAAGTATGCATGTTGTGATTTCTCGCATAATGACTCAAAGAATAGAAACAGAATATATAACCCAAATGAATATCTCAAAATTCAGTATGATGCTTCTGTATAAAGGGGAAGAGGAATTGGAATCGGGAAGGAAAACACAGGGTGGAGAGGCTTCTGTGGGCTGACAATGTTTTACCTCTTGACCTGTGATAATTGTAGGAGTAAGGTAGTATGTTTTGTAACTATTCATTAAATTGTACATTTATATTTTTTCACTTTTGTGAATAGATGTTTTGTTCTAAAATAAAATAGTTTTCAAGTATAAAGAAGAAAAATAATGCTTGTTTCATTTAAAGAACTGAGGGTAAATATAAGCAAAAGGCAAAGGGGAAAAACTCATCACATGAGAATAGGTGCAACCTACATTAGATTAAAGTGAAAGATAATTTGCATGGGGACTTATTTGTCTGAAAGTAAATTATGTTGCACTACTGTTGCTTTGATGCTTGTCTTTACTGTCTACTGCAGAAGATAAAATCAGTGAGCTGGTTCACAGTTCCTTTAGAAACGTTCAGAGCAAATTTCCCAAGGACTTTAGAATGGCAGCATGTAAACCACAAAGAGATCTTGGAAGAAAAGTGTCTGCAGCCACCTTGTGCACACACAGACATAGATGCATTGTCTTCTATTTCTGAAGATGATTTTGTCAGCAGCTTTTTCTCCTTTTGGGCCCACACTATGACCTATAACCCAACGCAAGATGAAATATAATGGTTGGCGGTGCAGGGTGATAGAAGTGCAATGCAGTGGTTCCCAAGGAAACCAGAGGATAATTCTGGCTTTGCCATTAGCAAGTCTCTGTGACAAGGATACCTCTCTAGACTTTAGTCTCTTCAGCTGTGAAATAAGGAAGTGAGACCAAGACATCTTAAAGTTCTTTCCAACACTTACTCTCTATGAATTCAGGATGAGAACATATCTAGATGAGACCATGAACAACTTAAGAGAGCTACTAGTTTGCTGTTGGGTTCTCCAGAGGAGAAACCATGTTTCCATAATACTCTCTCTGTCCCAGCCTCTTCCTGGGCTGTTCCATGAAGTCAGGAGAAATGAAAATTAATGAGACAATCTTCCTGGCCCATAATAGCATTTAGGTATGGTGAGGAAAACTACCCAAGTTTTTCTTGAGTGACAGTGCCATTGACATCAGAGGAGTGACTGGAGATCCCAAAGTGTCATTGCTACTGGACACTCTTAGTTATTCATTTTATCCTTTTTAATCTAAAAACTACCTAGGTCACCTTTTTATTATTAAATGTGGTGACAAGAAGCCTGACTTAAGTGTCCACATACCCGATGCTTAAACTTTCCATCTGGAAAACGATTTGGCAACTCTTGGTCTGCTATTTGAATGTTTTCAACTAAAGGAATCAGATAGGGGATTTAATCAATTGCTTCATAATTACTTTGGCACCTGTAGAACAGATATGTTCAAATACCTAATCACAAAATCTCCTTAGTCTTTGATGATATTTGAAAAATAGTATCAAAAGGAGATCATCCCTATAATCATGACAAACATTTAACGGATAGACAGACAATTTAAGGAAAATCTGAATATGTTAGTCCCTTATAACTGCTGAAGCAGCTAGAATCTTTTCTACACCTTCCCTGGGTGTTCTTGTCTCCAAGTCTAATATTCAGTCAGGAGTAGTGGTATGATAGCACCATTTTTTGTATGCAGTATCTGCTTTGATTGGGTGTCAAATCTCTTTGGTCAGTTCCCCTGTCAGAATAGTGGTTGAAAATTGTGACTATACCCCTTATCAATCTCTTTCTTCTTGTTCCTTCTTCCCTTATATCAAGCTTAAATTCACTTCACATACCACTTTTTAATATAAAATTATCCTCCAAAATATTCTCTCACACTATCTTTGATATGTTCCTCACTCTCCCTACCATAACCATCTCCATTTCCAATCCCCATAATCTCTCACATACAGTCTGTACATGTTTCAGACATCCTGTAAACACCCCTACCTTCACACTTGTGTTTCCTGTAACATGATTCAACTTCTGCCCAGCATCATACACAGTCAAGCCTAGCAAACATACAAATCATACAGCAAGTCCAATTTTTCCACATACAGACAGCTGATGACCCAGACAGATTAGAATATTTGTCCGAGGTCACACAACTTCTTGGGCAGATGAAAGATTTGGGGTACAGTCTGAGGTTGAAGTGCCACTAGCAACAACCAAAGGAAGTATAATGGAAGCAGACAACCACATGAAGCTACAAAGTGGTCACTATAGACTGAGTCTTAGAGGATCACTGTTGAAATCCTTCTACAGGAAGAAAGTCTAATTTCCTGCACCTCTCTTCTATGTCCAATAGAAGCTACCCATTTCTCCATCTAAGCTGCAATTGGTCCAAACCAGCATTATCTCTCTCTGGGATGACAAGAGCTTCCTAACTTTTTGCTCTCACTCGTGCCCATTCACCATCCACTCTCCTCAGGGAAACCAGAATAATCTTCTCTATAATCAGATAGTATACTTGCCCTGTTTATAAAACATCCAGGGCCTTCCCACGTCATTTAAAAGAAAATCTAATTCCTTACGCTACTTTCCATGACTTGCACGATCTACCCTGTCTCGCTAACACCATTTTATACCAGTCACTCACCACACTGTAGTCACACTGTTCTTTCTTTTCCTCAGACACAAGAAGTTGGTTCCCAGGGCTCTGAATTTGTTTCTTTGCCTGGAATGTTATCTCTGATTTTCATGTGGCTGCTTCTTACTTCTCCAGCAACCATTGACCACTCAATCCAAAACACACCACAAGTCATTTTCAAGCATACTACCTGAGGTTGCTGTCTGCTTTGTTTTCTTGTTTACTGTCTGGCTACCCCACTATAACATAAGCTTTAAAATGAGGGACCTTGTTGATTTTATTCACAGATTCATCCCAGGTATCTACAATAGCACCTGGTAAGTAGTAAGTCACAATAAATATGTATTGGATGGTTGGATGGATGAATGGATATGTAGATCTCAGTGATGTTATAAATCTGGGGAGATAAAGCATAGACTATAGAATATAAGAATCAAAAGGGCTCTTAAAAATTATTCAGTTAAACCTTTCATTTTAAATTGTACACTTAAATTTATCAAGCTAAACTGGGGCCAGAAAACTGAGTATCTTTCCCAGGATTACATAGCTCATAGCTGGGACACGATCCCAGGGTTAGCTACGGCATGTTGCCTTTCTTCTGCAGACAAGTACGTGAAAATATACAATCAAGTTCAAAAGACACCTCCTCAACTGGGATGTCAGGTTCTAATGAATACTATCTGGCTGAGCTTTAAAGAAGCACGTTCTTTAACTATTACAAATATCTACCAGGTTCATAAAGACTTGTTTAGATGGTTGACTATTCTCTTGGCTCTTTTGTGTCTATAGAAGGGAAGACAGGTTTAAACCTGGTTATTATTCGTATCCTCTAAAGTGCAGAATCATTAAATTTGCCCAATGGATGTCCAGGACAGGTGCCTCTGAACCAATGATTGTTTTAATACATCCAGATGTTTCATAACCAGAGCATGTTAGTGATTTGCAATAGAAACACCATGCTATAAAATTTAGTATTTAATGCATTGCTAAAAACAGGAATATGTTCTCTTGAATCCTGGTGATGAGTCTAAAAATCTGAATATTCAGACTTCATTTTCGTTTTGCTACCATATCTGTAAAGTTTACTTCTTCGGGCCTCTCACTGTTGTGGCCTCTCCCGTTGCGGAGCACAGGCTCCAGACGCACAGGCTCAGCGGCCATGGCTCACGGGCCCAGCCGCCCCGACCAGGGCTCGAACCCATGTCCCCTGCATCGGCAGGCGGACTCTCAACCACTGTGCCGCCAGGGAAGCCCTCAGGGAAGCCCTCTGTTTACTTCTTGTTGGTGCTCCTAGATTATTAGTACTCTAGAAAATAGGTGCTATATCTAAATCACATTGACTACCATGTCTAAAGGGTGCAATCTTTCCAAGAGAGGTTCAAACCTGTTAACTGCTGCTATGATTTTTATAACATTACTGTTGATACCAGCAGACTAAGTTTTCAAGAGTAAAATCAGAATGTTTATATCAGATAATTTCTTTAGATCTTCAAAAATTTTAAAAGATAAAAGCGTTTGCATATTCTTTTGGGGGAGCTATTAAGAAAAAAATCTCTGAAGAAAAGGGTCATTCAGCTGAGAATCGCATTATGATTCAGAAGTTTATTTACAAATTGATTCTTTTACATCTAAACTATTTCATTTCTTCAGTGTAAGATTGTCTTGATAGAAACCATCCTGCCAAGACTCTTTATAAGCAGAGTATTGTATTATGCCTGGTTGAAAATCTTTTAGCAAAAACACTTAGAAAAACCACACAGTAAAGGGGATATGAGACCAATCAGCAATTTCACTTTATTCTCCTTAACTCAGACTTCTAACCACAAACCTCCACAAAGGTCTGAGTGATCGAAAGATAAGAGTTCCTGAGTTTGCAATTATTGATAGTGCTTATTAAAAATATTTTCTGTAATCCAACAATGATAAGCTTTAGCTTAGCACAGCACATGAATGTGACATAAGAAGTGAAGTTCTAAAAATTGCAATGTTTATATTAGGGTTTTGTTACATTTGATCTTTTCCTAAGAAATTCTGGCATTTAAAAAATATGCTTTCTACCAATTTTTTTTTTACCTCTCATAAAACCACTGTCATTTCTTATGCATCTACTAGTTAAAACTTTTGGAATCCTGATTAGCAGATTTTTATATATGCATAATTTCTATATTTACTTTATTATTCAAAGGCATCCATAATCTAAAGTAGTGATTGAAATCGGTAGCAAGGGTAGGCAAAATAAGCCCAATCCCAAGTCTTAACATTTGCAGAAAAGGAAGTCAAAAAACATGAAGAAAAAAAGTAAGGAGAAAGTTAAAAAGGCAAAAGACTCTGAGCACACCTGCACGTGCACACGCACGCAGACACACACACACACACACACACACACAATGTGTGAATTTTTTATTCTCCAAGGAACTCTGTAGAGGGGGTAAAACAACCTTTGATGCTCTAAAATGCATAATTTTTTTAATGAAAGATTGATTTTCTCCTCGTAAAAACTGATTTTCTGGGGCTTCCCTGGTGGCGCAGTGGTTGAGAGTCCGCCTGCCGATGCAGGGGACGCGGGTTCGTGCCCCGGTCCGGGAAGATCCCACATGCCGCGGAGCGGCTGGGCCCGTGAGCCATCGCCGCTGAGCCCGCGCGTCTGGAGCCTGTGCTCCGCCACGGGAGAGGCCACAACAGTGAGAGGCCCGCGTACGGAAAAAAACAAAACAAAACAAAACTGATTTTCTTAGTGAAAATGGAAAAATCCCAAAGGTATTATAAAACTTTGTAGCGATATTTACAAAGTAATTAGAATAAACGCTACTCTCTACTCCAGTAACCCACACCTTCATCTCCAGCCCACTCCTTCCTTTGGCTTAGTCCCTTATTTCCAGTTTCCTTTCAACGTCTCTATCTGGATGTGTCCCCTGACACATCAAGAGTAACATTTCCAAACTGAACTCAGCATTCACTCACCAAACCCAAGTCCTGTCCTTTAAGGTATCAGGACCTCAGAGTCTTCCTCATTACTCCCTCTCTCTGACTGTCCTGATCCAATTGGTCACCAAGTCCAGTTGACTCTAGCTCATGGATGGTTTTTCCCCATTCCCATTGCCGAACTAGGACTTTTTCACATCTTCCTTCATCTGTGGAAGCATCTTCTTGACTGGCCTTCTCAACAGCAGTCTCTCCCTCCAAATCCATTCTCCATGCTGCTGGCAAAATTGTGTTTCTAAAAAGCATTTCACTCCCCAGTTTGAAAATATCCACTACCTTGTTGCTTATGAGGTAAAACAATAAATCAATTTTCTTGGAATGACACAAAATCCTTTCACAATCTCAGGGACTATATAGCTTCAAGCTACACCATACTTTTTGGCCATTACTCTCCATTGTTACTTCTGTCCCCATAGACTAGAATATTCCATTATCCCTTTATCTGTTTAGAAATCCTCATTCATTCTTTAAGAACCACTTTAAAGAACCACTTTGTCCCTGAGACCCCCAGACAAAGACTCCTATCTCAGTGATTTCAATAAAGCTTTGTTTATACCAATATATTTCTAATGTGTCTAAGCTTAGATCATAATTATTTTTGTCTGTCTTCCTCATTTAAACATACACTTCACAAGGATAAAGATTATATCATGGTCACTTAAATAATCCTAGGACCTGGAATATATTAGATGCTCAGTAATAATAAATGAATGAATGAATAGAAGAATATCTAAGCTGAGCATGGTTGGTAAATGTCCTGCAATGAGGTGAGGAGGTGAGCAAGAAAAACAGAGCAGGGAATCCAATTTACTGGATAATGGAGAACGCTTGTTTCCAAGTCCAAAGGCGAAGTCTCACACTAAATGATGCCCAACCAATTGTCTGAAGCCCAATAGTTCTGGAGTTATATAAACATCTAAGCTTTCAAAAACTTCCAAATAATAATAATAATTGCAACTTACAAGCATTGCATGTTTCCCATGTATTAAGGTTTCAAATTCATTACATGCAATATATCATTTGATGTTCATAACAACATTTGACATCAGATTTTCTATTTTTATTCCTATTTTACAGATGAGGAAACTGAGGCTTGAGTAACTGGCCCCAGGTCATAGAGGTGAAATGTGGTGGAGCCATGATTTGAACCTAGACAATTTGAGATCAGAGTCCACATTTCTAAGGAGCCACTTAGTCCAATAATCTAGTCCAACCCCTTAATTTTATAGAAGCTGAAGCATAGAAGCTAAAGAGACTTGCTAAGAAAAGAGAAGAAAAAGAAAAAGAAGCTTTTAACATTAAGCTAGATTTGGAAGTTATTTTCAAGTATTTCTTTTCCTTCAAGATGTATGGGGTGTATAATTGTCCCAAATACTTAAAGTAGTATTTACATTGGTGCCACATATGTATTCTATGACTGAAAAGGTTATTAGGCACCAAAAAACATATATAAAATTAGTTATCTGATGTGAAAATACATTGTTTGACATACCTGTTTCCCTAGACAGCCTCATTCATGGATCATTGTGTGTTGAACTGCCCTGTGTACTTAAACCTGCAACAAAGTCTGGGTCCTTGCTCTGATGGGCTCTAAATTCTTGATGAGTATTCTGTAACTTATCTGCCTGTAGAAATGTAAAAAGATGTATTGACATCTACAAGAAACTCTATTATAGTTAAATAAGAGCAAACAGGAACGACTAGGAGATTTTGCTTCAGTCTTAGTACAAAATGAACAGAACTTGAATTGTGAGTGCAGGAGAGGTTTTGTTTCTTGTTTTTTTCATGAATGAATATTTTTTCGTGCTAAGCCCTAGGAGAGTATAAATGTTGGCTATAAAAGTTTGATTTCTCAGGCTTCCCTGGTGGCTCAGTGGTTGAGAATCTGCCTGCTAATGCAGGGGACACGGGTTAGAGCCCTGGTCCGGGAAGATCCCACATGCCGCGGAGCAACTAGGCCCGTGAGCCACAATTACTGAGCCTGCGCGCCTGCAGCCTGTGTTCCGCAACAAGAGAGGCCACGACAGTGAGAGGCCCACGCACCAAGGTGAAGAGTGGCCCCCGCTTGCCACAACTAGAGAGAAAGCCCTCGCACAGAAACAAAGACCCAACACAGCCAAAAATAAATAAATAAATTAATTAATTAAAGTACCCTTAATTTTAAAAAAAAGTTTGATTTCTCATATTCAAAAAAGTTCCATTTAAGTGATTCTTTGTTGCTTGTTGGAAGTGCCATGTCTACGGCAACACACTCAGAAAAACAAAAGACTCTATCAGAACTAGTGGTTGACTGACTCAAAATTCTTGAGTCTATCACCTTCCTTTAAAGACAAACTGCTTCTTCTTAGCTTTTCCTCATGCAAAGTAGATGCAGCCATCAGTATGTTATACGAGAGCCAGAGGAGGTTCATAGCCCAATTTCTGACTCTCTCTTTAAACTTGCAAATCTCAGTCTGCTTCAATCGACCATACAGGCCAAACTGGGAAAAAAAATTGCTTGTTGACCAAGAGCTTTCATTTGTGTTACATGTTTTCTACATATTTAAGTTCCACTTTCCAAAGTATAATTCTGAATTTTCCTCAAAAGGTGTTGAACGCCACATTCTTATTTTACTTAGAATGATGAAAACTTGTCATTTAATAGACTCAATTTATTAGAAGAGCAGTAGCACAGAGATGCCATTTATGGAGTAAACGTGGTCTTTTCTTTGGGTATTGAAGGCTACAAATGATTGGTATATATATGTGTGTGTGTGTGTGTATATACATATATATTTATATATGTATATGTATATATATATGTGTATGTATATACTGGGCTTTGAATTTGCAAAGCCCAGTACATCTTTTTATGTATAAAATTTATATTCTTAGGATAGGGAGACAGCATAAGCTGTGGGTTTTGCTCAGTTTACAACTGTGAATACTGAGGCCAATTTTTTTTTACATCAAACAAGTCTATGGATACAGAGTGGGCAAAGCTCAGATGAGAATTGAGGTCCTCCCTACACACCTACATTTTGTTTCTACCAAGAATGGGAATATGCTGCTAGCAATTTAAAAACTACAATATTCCATTTCATCTGAGGGAGTTGTTAACAGCCATGGCAAGTTATGAAATTCATTTTGCTCACTAATGATGAAAAAACAAGGATCTCGAGCTGTTACATAAAAATAATAGGCATGTCTAAAAAAAAGGAAAAAAGACAAAGAAAAAGATATGACTAAACAATTACTGGGAGAAAATATCCCCGAAATTTTTTTAAAAACCCAAAAAACCTGAAGTCTGCAGATTGAAAAGGCTCACTCAATCTCAAGCAATGTTAATGAAAACACTCACAGAATTAGGCATATCCTGGTGGAATTCCCGAATTCCATTATTGAAATGAATGACAAGGTTCTAGTGATACTTTTTAATCTACTTGCAAAGTAATGAGAGGCAGACTAACATGGAACTACTCACCTGCAACCCTAGAAGCCAGCATACAGTGAATGAATATCCAGAGACTATTAAAAGAGTGCAGTCCAGGAATCCTACTCCCAGAAAAGATATTAGTCACCCATCAGAGCAAAGGAAGACATCTTTACCCATGCTGGAATTCAGAGTTTGAGGTATCTGAAGAAAATAATGGAAGTCTTCTGATCATTGGATTGGAACAAGGATGACAAGACAGGAGCAGATGGCAAGAGTGATGCTGCCATTGAAAAAAGGTGAAGTGAGTGTAAAGAGTTCTTGAACCAGAAGAGAAACACTGTCAGAGGAAACTTAGCAATGATCTGCAACTACAAGTTTTCAGTTATTTCAACAAAACCCATGTATGGGGCAGGGGTTCACTAAGGGGAAAACAAGAGCGTGAAAAGAGAACATTCCAAAGTTCTCACGTCACTGCAGTGGATGGGAGGTGGGGTAAACACGTCAAGCAAGGCTACTGTCATTATTTACTTTACTACAATAATAAATAGATATTCAATTAAGCTGCTCTGAACTTGATAACGAATTAGTCAACTAGGACGTGTGGTCAACCTTCCAAATTACAGAGGGAAAGAGGGGAGTTAAAAGAAACTTCCTCATACCAACAAAAATAAAAGAGAATACCACAACCAAGGAAAATAGAAATAAACGTAATATTGAAGGAGTGAAATCAATATAGGCTTCTTGTGCTGAGTGAGAATGTCCTGAATTCATCTATTGAAAGAAAAGATGGACAATGTGGATTTTTAAAATTCAGCAAGAACACCTGAAGGAGGTGCTGGGAGGGGCTTAAATGTCAACTCAGCTCCGGGGAGGAGCAGGGGCTGGAAGCACCAAAGGGCTGGTATTTTTGGAGGTGATGGAGTTCAGGAATCACTGCTTCAATGCCTGCGTGACAAAAGCAAGGCTCAAAATGAGCCTGAGGGTTACCCTTCCAGCTTCCACCCTGAACATATCATTACACATGCACATTTATTAAACACCACCCAACCTTGGTCATTCCCATTCCACTGCTTTTAAAGTGGTCATTCCAAAACCAGAATTCATCAGGTCACCCGTGTGGTCTCCATTGCCCATAATGTCTAGAAAGAGTGTCTTCTAAATGCAGACAGAGGGTCCCATTTTTTCTCAGATCGTTTTACAATTAAGAGCCTCCTATTATTCCAGAATCATTAAAAGAAGATGACTTTGTTAAGTTTTACACTGAGATCAGTAGAAGACTGAGAACCACCAAGATTTCTTTCCTCTTAACTCACCAACCAAATAACAAAACTGATGAGAATTTCTCTCCTTTGAGATTCATGTTATATCTCCACTACTTCAACATGGTGTGGAAAGAATGTGGATATTGGACTCAGACATATTTGAATTCTAATCTTGGCTCTGCCACTAATTACTAGGTAACCAAACACTTAGCCTTTCCTGGTCTGAGATTCTTCAAATATTAACTGAAAGTAAGAAGGCCTACCTCTGGGGCTTCCCTGGTGGCGCAGTGGTTGAGAGTCCGCCTGCCGATGCAGGGGACGCGGGTTCGTGCCCCGGTGCGGGAAGATCTCACGTGCCGCGGAGCAGCTGGGCCCGTGAGCCATGGCCGCCGAGCCTGCGCGTCCGGAGTCTGTGCTCCACAACGGGAAAGGCCACAGCAGTGGGAGGCCCACGTACCGAAAAAAAAAAAAAAAAAAGCCTGCCTCTTCATGGGATGAGAAAGCCTACATAGTTGGGAGGATTAAAAATATGCCAAAGGAAAGGATCTGCAAGAGTTTAGTTGACTTCAGTTTGGCTCTTTACTTTGCATTTAGAGCCTTTAAAATGGTCGTTGCTGGATACATGCATTGTGGTGATATTTTGAATATGAAGATTGTTCAGCAGTTTACGTAGTTGACTTCAGTTTGGCTCTTTACTTTGCATTTAGAGCCTTTAAAATGGTAGTTGCTGGATACATGCTCTGTGGTGATATTTTGAATATGAAGATTGTTCAGCAGTTTACTATCTCCATCTAGCCATTTGTGCCCCAATTTTGCCACCTGTCAAATAGGATAACAGCTTGCACATGGCATGGGTTTCTGTTGATGAGGGGGAATGTTGGTTTTATTCCATCAGAATCCAAGATAAATATCATTCCAGAAGTACAATTTATTCATCAGCTTAATCTGCCAACTAGAAATAATTCCACCTAGGCTGGATCGATCCTTCCACAGTGGTAACACCGTTGCTAATTCAAATCTCCTGAGCATAATAATATCACTACTATAAGTGCCTAAATGGGTTTGGTATATTGGATGCTTTTTAGCAGTACAAACCCTTCAATGACTTGAACCAATGTTCTTGGAAGAAAATCCACAATCCTTCACATGGTGCATATGGTCTGAATGGTCTGGTCTCTGTTTTCCTTTCCTGCCTAATCTTGCACCATCCCCAACCCCTTTCCTCTCTGTACTCCAGCACATCCACTTTCTTCCAGCTTACTGACTTACTTCATGCCTTCCTGACACAGGTCCTTTGCACTTACTCTTTTCGTGATATGGAATGTTCTTACCCACCATCCCACCATTCTCCCCATTTATTCCTATTTGTCCCTCAAGGCTCAGCTCAAGTGCCACTTCCACAAGAAAGACTTGGATGAACCCATCCCCCAACCGCACCTCCACACCCACCAGTCTATGCAGGTTTCTTTGTTACATCCTCTGACAGAACTGAGCTCTGCCTGTAATTGTCATTCATTCATGGGATTATTTGATTAATGTCTCTCTCCCAGCCATTCAGTTAGCTTCGTGAAAGCAGGGGCTAACTGGTTTTGCTTATCATTGTACACACAGCAGCTGGCACAGTACCTACCTCCTGCATGGCAAGTGCTTGGTGCTGAATGAATGGATGAGTGAATGAATAAATGATTATCAATTCCAAAGCTATTCCTTTGTTGCTCGTGCAGCTAAAGGATTTCATTGGGCTGTATAAAAGCCATAGTTAAACAAGCAAGTGGCCCCAAACTGCCCTTGGGACCTTAAGTAGACTCTAATTCCTCATTCCCCTTTCCTCTTTATATAAGAGCATTGGAGCCACCTTGAGCCACCACAAGATCAACTATTTGACCAATACACTTTTGTTTTTTAATTCTTTGGAGAGAAAAATAAAGTCTATTTTTGGTACCACTGCAAAACTTATTTCTAAATAAAGTTACACCTACTAAAAGTTCTGTCTACACTTTTAGTGTTAGTAGAACTTCCCAATGTAATATAATTTCACTTTGCTTTTTCTCAGCCTCAAGAACATGAGGCTCAGACTTAAAGATGAAACAAAAATAATAGAAAATGTACCAAGTAAGAAGCAGCAGAAGTACATATTAATTTCATTGTAGGTAACATTATTTAAAGTATTCAAGTAGAGTGTGATATATACCATGTAAGAGAAAGAATTGAGGACTTCAGAATGATATTTTTAATGTCTGCAGAGGCTAGGGAGTGTTTTTACATCATCCACTGCTCCTTAGCCTTTTAGAAGGACCTTGACATTAGTGTCGAAAAAACTCTGTGGCAGCCAGGGCGTTTCTGACAAAAGACCACCCAGATAAGATTAAAATCAAAATCCTTCTTCTCAAAGCCCCTCCATCTTATTTTCTCCTTCAGAAAGAATCCCCAGCCCAAATGCCAGGACTACTTAATTTTCATTCTGTTGACACAGGTCATTTTGCCTTTCATCTTTCTCTGAGAGAAGTAAGCCACTCTTCTACTTTAGCCACTAAAAAGTAACTTCAAGCAGGTAACTTAAAGTTTTAATGATCCGATGAGACATTTTTCTTCATCTTAAAACAGTGACATAAACGCCCTTAGCCATGGACTTGGGCTCTTCTGTAATCGTTCTTACTTTCTGAAAACAAACAAAACAAACAAAATCTTTCTATTTGGTGCCTAACTTTTCCAGTTGATTTTTCTTAATGTTCACTTGAATTATAACTTAATAATAAATATTCAGTAGGTCACTTACCTGTTAGAACTTCAACTTGGAAGCAGAAGAGAAAGCAATACCAGAGATCTGACTTCATGTTTGCCAGGAACAAACACAGTTTTCTCCTTCAGTGCTTAAAGCTGCCAGTGAATTCATGTCCTCTGCTGTTTTCTGTTTGCTGGAAAGGAAGTGGGTTTTTTGGGGGTTGATGTAGTGTCACACCTACCATCAAGGCAGGGTGGTGTCTCTTAATTGATGTCAGTGGCTATATGGCATTACTGCTCATGGAGGTTAAGCTTAATCCATGGATTATTAATGATTTTGAAGACAGAGGAAAATTTTACCCTCCTTTCAGTTCCATGAAAAGAAGTGAAAGAGACAATGCCTATTCTTTTCAGAACCACCCTATTCCTCTGAATCAGTAGTTTTGGGCATAACGTGATCTAAAATTAACCACATGATAAATAGCATGTATTCTGACACATTTCTATCTTATGCTATTTGCTCCAGAGAGAGAAAACCTTTGAAATAGGACAAGAAATAAAAGAAATTGCAGCAGAACTTAAAATGATGATACTGAAAGAAGAGCAGCATAGGAATGTAAGAAAGAATATTTACATGGCATTCATTGTAGATGGTAATTTTCCAAGTGTTAGAGTTGGTTTTAATCTAACTTAAACCTTGCCTTACATAGTACAGCAGAGTCTCTAGAAATCAGGGATTCTACACCTATAGCTTCAGATGAAAGCAAGAAAGCTGAAGAGCCTACCCATGGTCTCTCTATCCATGCAGGGAGATAGAGTAGACAAAAACAACAGTAATAATAATTTAAAAATTATGTTTATATGTATATGAATGTTTTACATGAAATAATACATGTTAATGCAAAGCATAATAAAGTTACATGTAAAATAATATATAATATATTTAATATGTATAAAATATGTGAATATAGCTAATATTATATTTATATTGTTTCACATTTATGTAGGTGGATTATTTGTATATGTTTATATAGTGTCTTATACATGTATTAATTCACTTAATCCTCTTAACCATCCTATGAGATGGGGACTGCTAGTCTCCCCATTGTACAGATGAGGAAAACTGAGGCACAGAGTGGTAGATTACCTGTCCCGAGTCACTTAGTAAGTGGCAGTGCTTGGATTTGGAGTGTGTGGCTCCAGAATCCTCACTCTTAACCAAGCAGGTGAAACCAGTCATGCCAAGGCCTGCTGAGCCTACCACTCAGAGGTCTGAACTGGCTTCCAGAATGCTGGATCCAGGTTGGGTTTCTGGGGAGTAACAGGGCAGGATAGATTCTCAGCCTGCAGAGCTGACATCTAGGTGAGAAGCTGGAATCAGCTGGGCAGGGCAACCAAGGTGTCAGTCCAAAATGTCCAGGCTCTCAAGCAGAATCCAGGATGGTCTATAAAAAAGCAATTAAAGATACTGGAGAGTCAAGGGGTTCCAAAGGTAAGGTAGGAGGCTGATCCTGCAGTGATTTCCAAGCTGCTGAGGCTTCCCAGGTAACTTTTTTAGGGCTCCTGGGCCTCCGTAGTGGATGTGAAAGAAACCATTTGAAGTGTAGAACCTGAGCGATACAGACTGGGTCACAAGGTCCCCTGGGAACCTGCTACCCGTACTTCCTTCCTTTCCCTTCTACTCTTCCCTGACAGCATCAAGAGTCCCACTGACATTATACTGGAGTCCTTTCCCAGCAAAGACAGGCAGTAGAGAGTAACCGACTTTTTCTAACCTAGTTGTGGCCTAGCTCTGGAACTTAGAATAGAGAGATTTTACTTCATTTGATAAAAGCTGCTACAAATTCTAGAGCTCAGCTGCAGTTATGCAGAGGAAAATGGGGGAGGGAATCTAATAATGAACATTTATTGAGTATGGACTGTGTGCCAGGTACTGCACTTCACATGAATTGTCTCATTCAGTTCCCACAACTACTCTCTGAAGTAAATCTCGTCATTATTCCCATTTCCCAGATGAGGAAACTGAGATTTAGAGAGATTAAATAGCAGCCCAGGATCACACAGCTGGTAAGTGATGGAGCCAGGTCAAACACAGACAATGGAACTCTGTGAATCCCATGCTCTTAATTACCACAATATACTCACAGGCTAGCCTTCATTTATCTGGCCAGAAATTACTGGTGACATGATTTTTTGGCCTCAGATTTTGGCAGATGAAGGGCACTTAGGTCCTAGATGAAGTTCTGAAATATCTGAATGCAAAAGAGATTTCCTAATAAAATTTAGGTGCAATGTTTCTATCTCGGGGGAGAAAAGTTACACAAATTATGGTTGAGTTCGTTTTAGTTCAATGGGATACGCATGTTTTTGTTTGATAGGAATCTGTTTGAAGCTGTTGTTGAAGTAGTGTAGATGGAGCCTTATGTCAAAGACCCCTCTAAGGGGGCTTCCCAGGTGGCGCAGTGGTTGAGAGTCCACCTGCCGATGCAGGGGACGCGGGTTCGTGCCCCGGTCCGGGAGGATCCCACGTGCCGCGGAGCGGCTGGGCCAGTGAGCCACGGCCACTGAGCCTGCGTGTCCGGAACCTGTGCTCCGCAACGGGAGAGGCCACAGCGGTGAGAGGCCCGCGTGCCGCAAAAACAAAAAAAATTAAAAAAAAAGACCCCTCTAAGGGATCCTTCCCTTTCCTACTTGTCTCAAGAATCTCGGTTCAGAATACAATTACTTGTGGTTTTGATTATTCAGAACTACTCTTCATGTGCCTGGAAAACAAACTGGGCAGAAATTTCCATTCACCCCACAGGAAGCCCTTTTTGTTTGCTTTTATTTTTTTCACTTTTTCATTCCGTGACTTAAGAGGGTTTTGATTTGTGTGTGCATATGCCTAGGGTGAGGGTGGGAATGGAAAGTCTGCTACATTAAAGGTGCTGTGTTTATTATTACTTGCTTTGCGGGCACCGGAGTTGGGGAGGCTAAGTGCTGGCTTTTTTGAAGTTCCACAGGTGAATATCTTTCTTCTGCTTTGCTTGAAACTTGTTGAGACCAATAATCACATGTGTAGGAGAGCCCACACACCAAGGCCGCTGAGTCCAAACAACAGGGCTA
Organism: Platanista minor; assembly: GCA_004363435.1. Taxonomy (NCBI): domain Eukaryota; kingdom Metazoa; phylum Chordata; class Mammalia; order Artiodactyla; family Platanistidae; genus Platanista; species Platanista minor. The sequence continues at coordinate 45,757 of RJWK010003328.1, forward strand.
AAAGGACCCCCAAAGCATCTCTGCTTCACCTGAACTTGGCTTGCCCATCTGAAATAGAAAAGCATTGGAAGAGAAGTGTTCTTCCTATCAAAATTATTTCTCCTCCTATGTCCCCAGTTGTTGGGTGACACCATCATCCAGTCAGCCAGGAACCTGCGCGTCAGCCCTCCCGGCTCCACTAGTTCACCAAGGAGCCCTATTATTCTACTTCCTCGCTCTCTGCCAGGTCGTTTTTCTTCCCCGCTTGTCTCCAGCATCTTGCCCCTGCTCTTTCTGTCCCACTCTTGCCCGGTTTCAATCTGTCTCCACACTATAACCAGAGTAAGTCATCTTTGTAAAATGTAAATCTAATACATCTGCCCCCCTGCTTCGCACCCTCCCCCGGCCTCCTGCCAGATAGATAAGGCACCCAGACTCTTTACAAGAGCGTTCCCATGAGCCCCGTCTCCTGACTCATGTGTTCCTACTCCTCCTGTGCCCAGTGCTTCAGCCGTATTGAATGAAGAGGCGTTCTCCAAGTTCCCCAGCTAACTATTCCTCCAACCACCAGGAACCCTCCTCTTGTCCTCGCCACCCAAACCTCCCTTCTTCTGCAGAAATCTTAGCAGTCTTCAGGTCTTTGCTTATATGCCCATCAATTCATCAAAGAGGTCTTTCCTGATCCATTTACTCCATAGCTAGAGTCCATTGGGTGATTTTTCCTCATCCCCATAAAGTCCCTCTGTATCCCCCATCCTAAGGCTCATCATGCTACTGCAATGGCCTGTTTGCTTCCCTACTGGGCTGTGAAAAGGACTGAAGATGCCTGTCTGCAGCCATGTCTTCACTGCCCCACACAGTGCCTGGAGCAGAGTAGATGCTCCATAAGTATTGGTTGAATGAGTGAGTGTTGGAAGAATCCTTGACTTTTGAAGGAACCATGTTACCTCAGGAACCATCTCCAATTAACACTTTGCTCTTTGAATGGTAATCTGAGGGCAGAAAATAGTCAAATTTGTTTGTATTTCACATTGAAATTAGTTCTATAGTATAATCACTAATCATACTGATTTATCTCTTATCTGATCGTTTGTCCATCCCTAATCATCAAACAAAAGAACATTCCATTTTAACAGCCAAATAATATTTTAAAAGTTATTAATCCATTCTTAAAGCCCAGAAAACTAATTGCACGTTTCCATTAATGGGGGAAAAAAATCATAGTGTAAGATGTGAATATAAAGTGATATAACTGATATTTTTAACAAAAATACCTCAACTTGGTCACTTTGGCAGCAAGGCCTCCATTCTAATGATGGTGCCATTGCTCCAAACATCACAAAGCACCTCTCTGGATCCCATTCCCTCCAGAATCTCCAGGGTTCTGGTTCCCTCAGTCCCACCTTTTACTCCTGCCTTTCAATAGCTCTTTCCCTTCCATTTATAAACATGCTAGAAGCTCTTCGATCATTAACACATACAAACACATTTCTTCAGACCCTGCAACCCTGCCATCAACTTACCTCTCCTTTCTTAGTAAAGAGAAGACCACCCTCAGTCTCTACCCTTCACTGCTTCCTAGATGTTCCTCAACCCACTGTATGTTGGTTTCTGTTTCTATCATTTCACTGGAACTGCTTTCCCTAAGCCCACCATGACCTCCACATTGCCAACTCCAACCAACACTCTCCATCCTTCCCTTCCTTGACTTCTCTGAATCGCTTGATGCTATGCTTGCTTTGTGTTGATGTTACACTTACTCTATCTTGAAAACAGTACCACCCAGTCCTGATAGAATTATCAGAACGAAGAGCCATTCTGCTCCTTTAGGTTATTTTGCTGCCTCTACTGTGAACTATTCTGTGTTGAATAAGGTCTAACTCTCAGAAGGGAACCTTTATCCTCCTGATTTCAAACATTTCATCAAAGCCCCTCTGTGGTCTGCATCAGAGTGATTGGTCAGATCATTGCTCGCTCCTTTTTAACCTCCATCTCTCAGACCCCTTTCTTCCAGCCAGTTCTTCTAATTCCTGTCTCCTCCTAAATGTTGATGTTGACATTCCCCAGAATTTGAGCTTCATCCTCTGCTTGCTTCATTCTATATACTCCTCCTAAGTCATCAAGCAGACAATGCCACTGTTAATTAAGAAATGGGCTAACATACAAGCACCATTTTTCTTGTGTGACTTTTTTTCTTTTTTTTTCGAGTGGCTTGACACAATAGAAATTTATTGGCTCACAGTTCCAGAGGCTAGAAGTCCAAAATCATGGTGTCAGCAAGGCCACGTTCCCTCTGAGACTCTGAATAGAACACTTCTTTGCCTCTTCCTAGCTTCTGGTGGTTGCCTGCAATCCTTGGTGCTTCTTGGCTAGCAGCTGCATCACTCCTGTTTCTGTCCCTGTCCTCACATGGCGTTCTCACAGTGTGTTCTTACAGTATGTTCTTGTGTGACTCTTAACCCGATTCTGAAAGCTATCCAAAAAATATTTTGAACTATAATACAATTGTTGAAAGGAGTACATAACCTTTCCCGGAAGACTGAAACACAAAAGACTTGCAAACTCATATGCAAACAGGGGGCCAGGCAGAGGAAAGAAACGAATGAAGTGGACCTCGTATAAGGCAATAGGGAGTGGTGGAAAGTGGGGCAAGTTGGAGAGCACACAGGAGAAGCAGCCATTCAGATCCAGCTGTACATTGTTACAAGGGAATACAACTCCAATGTAGCCATATCTTCTGCTTTTTTCCAAATATATATGAAAGTCTAGTTTTTGCGGGAAAGGTCCCAATTTTTAAATTTTGCAACTTATTCAAAAAATTTAAAATACAGTCTGAGCAAGTACTCTGGGAGGCAAATAGAACATATCTGAAGATCCTGTTTTGTCCTCTGCTTTAAAGGATAACGCTCATTTGGCACTATGTATGTATGCATACAAAGTCAGAAGATCCTTGTTCTAGACCTGGATTCATCATTTACCAGCCATGTGGCCCTGAGCTAGATGCCTAACCTCTCTGAACAAAAGTTTACTCATTTAGAACCTTGGAGGATTCTTGCGAGGACCAAAAGGTAATGGATACAAAATTTCTTAAGAACTGTTACATGATACCAAAAAGTATAGTCATTATAATTTTTAAATTTCATAACTTTTTCACATTTTTTTGATATTTTTAAAATATATCGTTATATTTTGACTCATCTTGAATTTTTATACACAAAATCTGGACTAGTGACCCTCTTTCAGAAAAAAAAGACAATAGCATAATTGACCTTATTTGGATGGCTAACTCAGAGTAAGATTTTAACAACCTCTTCCAAGTAATTGATCTATTTTTAGGATATAAAATGATAAGTATAAGCTTATGAAATTCATTTTATTTCAAAACTGTTCTTTTTTTCTTTTTTCTTCCTTCTTTCTTTGCAAGCACCTTAAGGGCAAAGGTAGCATCTTCTCCAATTTCTATTAAGAACCTAAATGCTCTTCACCCAAGGGACTCAGATAAGCTAGAACACAACACTGGAACTTGATAGAAATTACAGAGGTTAAATCAAATTACATTAGGTTTCCTGCGTTGCGCTTTGTGTGAATGGATGACACCTACTGGCATAAACTAAAAATTTGCTTTTTCTTTTTAAGAACAAAAATAAGTGTTCATCTTTTAAGCCAAAATAAAGAAAAGAAAAAACAAACCCCACATCCAGTAGAGTCCATGACATCATGAGAAAATGTTCATGATAGAGTAAGTGAAAAAAGCAAGTCACATGTATTACATAGGTAAAAGGTTAATGTTTAAATTTTTATATAAAAATTTATAAAGAAAAAATATATAGGGGCTTCCCTGGTGGCGCAATGGTTAAGAATCTGCCTGTCAGTGCCGGGGACATGGGTTTGTGCCCTGGTCGGGGAAGATCCCACATGCCGCAGAGCAACTAAGCCCGTGCGCCGCAACTACTGAGCCTGCGCTCTAGAGCCCGCCGCCACAACTACTGAGCCCGGGCACCACACCTACTGAAGCCCGCGCTCCCAGAGCCGGTGCTCAGCAACAAGAGAAGCCACCGCAATGAGAAGCCTGAGCACCGCAGAGAAGAGTAACCCCCGCTCACCGCAACTAGAAAAATCCCGTGCCCAGCAACGAAGACCCAATGCAGCCAAAAATAAATAAATACATAAATAAATTTATTTAAAAAAATATATATATAGAAACTATACATAAAAAGTTGAAAGTATAGGCAGCAAAATATTAATTTGCTTGTATTACAAAAGATTAGTTTTCCTTAGTGTTTTTCTGCACTTTTGCAAATTTCTCCTATGGCCATGTATCATTCTCATAACAGTAATAAACAAGCACAGTCTGTGTGTGTGTGTGTGTGTGCGGGTAATTGTTTTTTTCTTTCCTAAAACTTTTATGAAATTACCTTATGCGTGAGGAAACAGAATACCTAAGGCACAAAGGACGAAAGTGATTACAAAGCTTAATAATGAGCTTTAAATTTTGGCCAGGCAAGGCCTCTGATTTGTTTTTCTTTTTTAAAAATATCCATTGTCACCTAATTGTTTTTCCAAATGAACCTTATAGTCACTGTCAAATTTTTATAAGTTCTCCCTGTCTAACCTCCCCAACCCTCAAATTCCATTGGGATTTTGATTTAATACAGTATCCAGTGCCCAGACTTCTATGTTACTACTTCTAATCTTGGGAGCGTCCTACAGCCTAGTAATTCAAAGCTTTTGTAAACCATTTTATTTTAAAAGTCAAGTGAAAGTTTAACAGATATAAAACTAATCTCATATCTTTATCAATGTTCATCTTTATTTCTTAATCACTATTTCATGTCTTGAGTAGACCTCAGTGGCTATAAGAAATTAACATGTGGTGAGAGTTTTCCCCATTCTTAAGAGCTGAACTACTTGAGAAGAGGGGCAAGAATCTTGCAAAAAGGCTAGTGGAGTCACCAAAAAGTAAATAAGCAATGATAACTAATATAGGCAAATGAGTAGCTGTTTGGGACTCATGATAGGTCAAGAAAAATCAGAGTTGGCTGAAAAGTTTAACGGAGAAGATAGGGCAGAATGCCTTGATGATTAAAGAAGGTAAAAGAGACAAGAGACAGAAAATATATTAATTCACATTTGTACGGCATGGGACAGTTTACATGATACCTACACATACATTTTACGTTAAAAACCAATGACTTGCCCAGAACAGTTATTATCATTCCCGTGTTGTAGGAATGGAGACCTGAGTCTCAGAAGTTAAATATTTTGCCCAAATTTGCTAAGCCAGAGTCAAAACCCAACTCATATGTGCTCACTTCTAGATTAGTGCTCTTATAAGGGTCTAGAAAGAATGAGAGAAACAAAAGTACTGGGCCTATAGAAGGTTATACTGGAGTCTTGGTTCTATTTCAGTCTCTCAGAGTTTAAGTTTTCCTTTGCCTGAAGAATGCAGTTGTAAATAATCTTGGACCCAGCCTCCCCTAACAAAGAACCATTGATTATTCTCTAGATTATAGATTCGCTGAAGTGTCCAGACCTATTTGATGCTAGCTCTTCATAAGTCATTTGACATAAAAATATAAGCAAAGTTTTGCCTGGTACAGTTGTAAAGCCATGAAAATTAATTTTGCATTTTATTATCAAAACTCCCAACTTAAATTCTTAGAATTACATCATGAAAGTTATACTAGGTTTATTATCAAGACACTGTGGGCCCAGCAGAACCCCCACCTCAGAGGATGAGCAGTTTCCTCAAATGGCATATTGAATAACCATCCCCAGGGAACAGGGGTGAGGACTATGAGGAAGTCGTCAGAGTGATACTAAAATTCATCTAAAAGAATAATTTTTTTATACTAGACCTGCCATATATTAAAATATATTGTAAAGTTATAATAATTAGATCCTTTTATACGGGCACAAAGGTGGACAATTCAATGGAAAGGAGTATATATCCAGAACTAGGCACCTGTGTATATAAAAATTTAATATATATTTAAAAGTGGAAAACATACTGAATAGACAAAAACAAATTATAAATAATAATAAAAGTTCTGTTTTGGGGGGGGTTTTGTAATAAATTTATTTATTCATTTGTTTCTTTTTGGCTGCATTGGGTCTTCGTTGCTGCACGCGGTGAGCCGGGGGCTACTCTTCGTTATGTTGCATGGGATTCTCATTGCGGTGGCTTCTCTTGTTGTGGAGCACAGGCTCTAGGTGCACAGGCTTCAACAGTTGTGGCACATGGGCTCAGTAGTTGTGGCACACGGGCTTAGTTGCTCCGCGGCATGTGGGATCTTCCCGGACCAGGGCTCGAACCCGTGTCCCCTGCAATGGCAGGCAGATTCTTAACCACTGAGCCACCAGGGAAGCCCCTCTGTTTTTGTTTTTTTAAAAAACATTAACTTCAGCAAGACTACCTTAGCATGAGAAAACGTTAGAAGAAGAGAAGAAAATACAGACACTGATGAGATTTTTTTTTTTTTAATTTTGAAGAAAATACAACATCCAATACAGGTACCTTTTAAAAATATGGTTGAAATGGCCAGTTTTCTGGGATACAGAAAGTGGAAACAAATAGAAAATCGAACATGCTTATAACCTTGGAAGAAAATGAAAATGGAACCAAGAGACTAGCCCGTACAAAAGGGCTGAACCCAGACTATTCTACAAGCGAGTTCTTCAGTGACTTTCAAAAAGTAAATAACACTCATGCTCTGGACCTCTAGAGGTAAAGACTGACAGCGTTTCAGTTGATTTTGTAAAGCTGAGATAATGCTAGTAACAAAATCTAACAAAGTTGACTCAAAAAAGGTCCACAGACCAATCTCACTTATGAATATAGATACAAATATTCTAAGCTATACTAAAATATCTAATCCAGTGGTTTATTAAGGGAATAACCCACCAAATGGGATTTATGCCCTAAATGCAAGAATTGCTTAATATTAAGAAATCGAAATCTCAATAACTTAAAGGGGAAAAATATACAATCATTCCAATAGATGATGAACAGAAATTCAATGAATTCATGATTTTTAAAAAGAAAAATCTGTAAATATATTAAAACTAGAAGGATACTTCTTAACCTAATGAAAACTTTCTACCCCATATCACTAGACATTATCATCTTAATTACAAAAAGTTGAAGGAATCCCCTAAAGTTTGGAGGAAGACATTATACCTGTTGTTTTTCAATATTTAGAAAGACATTTAAAGGAAATAAGTGCTACACATTTTTAAAAAGAGGAGAAACTATCACCAGATATTTGTTCTGATGTAACTGATTACCAAGAAAATCCAGAATAAACTGAAAAGGTATTACAATTAATAAGAAAGTTTAGTAAGGCAACCAAGAACAAAATAAACATAAGAAAACATATAGCTTTCTGTAAGTCAGGGGAAAAAAATGAATGGTTAGAAAACTGTAAGGAAAAAATAACAATAAGTACACACAGTCTATATCCAGAAAGCTATGAAACTTACTAAAGGACATAACAAAATATCCGAATTAATGGAAAGGCACATAATCCTTCTGAATGGGAAGACTCAATGTAATAAAAATATGAATTCTCTCAAATTAATTTATAAATGTAATGTTTTTCCAACCAAAATGCCAAGTGGATTTTCCAAGTGGAATATTTTACAGAAGGATCCCAGCATTTGCGGGGAATAATTTAGTTGAGAAAAAAAAAATTAATTCACAATTGACTGGAATGTGGAGTAACAAGGGGGTTGAGCCCTAAGAATGGGTGTAAGAATTAGCCAAACTGAATACAAACTCCAAAAGCAAATCCACATAACTTAGGAATTTAGTAAAATGATAAATACATAGAATTTCAAGTCAGTGAGTGAAATATGTATTTTTCAGTAAAGAGTTAGGAATAATTAGCCAAAAATTCAGTTAAGAGCCCTAAGTCATAGAATAAGGCAAATAAAATTCCTGATTCAAAATTAAATGTAAAAAAACGAAATCATAAGAGAATTTGAAGAAAATTTAGGTTAGAAAAGTATACCCTAACTGCTTGGAAAGATAAACTCCTGTATAGTTTTTTCTCAGGTATTCTCCTCATCTGTACTGTTATTCTTTAAAATCAATAATTAGGTGTTAGAAAAAATAATAAAGACATTTTTGAAAAAATATATAGATGACCATTTGCCTGATCTCAGGGTGAAGAAAGTATTTTAAACCTAAAAAGAGGGCTTCCCTGGTGGTGCAGTGGTTAAGAATCTGCCTGCCAATATAGGGGACACGGGTTTGTGTCCTGGTCCTGGAAGATCCCACATGCTGTGGAGCAACTAAGCCCGTGAGCCACAACTACTGAGCCTGCACTCTAGAGCCCATGAGCTGCAACTACTGAGCCCACGTGACACAATTACTGAAGCCTGCGCACCTAGAGCCCATGATCCGCAACAAGAGAAGCCACCGCAATGAGAAACACACGCACCACAACAAAGATTAGACCCCACTCACCGCAACTAGAGAAAGCCCGCGCACAGCAATGAAGACCCAACGTGGCCAAAAATAAAATAAATTAAATAAATTAAAAATATATATATTAAACCTAAAAACAAAGGAAAAATAAAACATAAAGGGAAAAAGTCTTAATAAATTTAATTCATAAGAACTCAGAAATTTTCAAGCATCATAAATCTAAAATTAAAAGTCAAATGTTGAAGGCAGGAAAACTATCTGCAATTTAAATGACAGCAAAAAGGCCAGTGTGATCAATATATAAAACTTCTTACAAGTCACCCCTAATTAGATGAACACTCTAACTTTAAAAAGCAGATAAGAGGCCTAAGTGGGCAAGTCTGCACAGGCACAAACGGGAAAATGCTTCCTTCATCTTGATGCTGGGGGTAAAGTAAATGTCCAAGGCACAGTGTGAAAACTCACTGTGGTAGGATGAATAATAAAACTTTTAGGGACTTCCCTGGTGGTGCAGTGGTTAAGAATTTGCCTGCCAATGAAGGGGACATGGGTTCGAGCCCTGGTCCTGGAAGATCCCACATGCAGCGGAGCAACTAAGCTCATGAGCCACAACTACTGAGCCCGCGTGCCGCAGTTACTGAAGCCCGCGAGCCTAGAGCCCGTGCTCCACAAGAGAAGCCACGGCAATGAGAAGCCTGCACAAGAGTAGCCCCCGCTCGCCACAACTAGAGGAAGCCCGCGTGCAGCAAAGAAGACCCAACGCAGCCAAAAATAGATAAATAAATAAATGTATTTAAAAAAAAAACTTTTAGACTAAATAATCGACAGTGATTAAGAGAAGCTTTTTCTTAGTCATTTCATCATTCAAAATAGAGAGGGAGAAAAATGGGGGCCTGGAATTAACACTCATTGTTTGACTGTTCCAAGGCCTTGAATAGTTACCTCATGTGCAACAAGAAATGAAACACGTGGTGTGAGAAGGACCTTTTCCACCCTGCTCTGTACTTTGGGAGGCTGACCCTATGACCACATCAACTTCCTCAACCTCTGGCTTCCATTTGCTTCCAGCTGGGGGAGATTGTAGGGTGGGAGGAAAGTGAAGCTGAGTACTTATTCCCTAGACTGCTTCCCTTCAAAACCATAGCTTCTGTCTGGGAGCCCTCTCACAGCTACCGCTACCCCTGGCTCTGCTGGGTTCTGGTAAGCTCTCTTTCCCCTTGACCTTCAGATCTAGAGGTGGTAACGGCTTCCTGCTGTTGCTTTTTGCCCTGGGATGTTTCTCCATCTCTTAAGGTTCTCTTTAACCCTGCTTACTCCTTTGCAAATAGTCTCTTTATTAACCTGTCCTCAATTACTCACGGTTGAGTGTATTGCCTATTTCCTTTGTGTGTATGCTGGGGGAGTTGGGGCGGGGGGTGATGTCCCCACTGATCCGAGAAACAATTTTATAAAGAGGTGAATTTAGTAGGTGTCTAGCTACCTATTGTTATTTCAGGGGTGAGACAAGAAAAAAATCTCACCTCACCCGCCATACCACCTATTGATGTACTCATTGATAGGTGAATTTCCTTTAAGTGGACACAAAGCCTTTCACTACGTTATTCTGGAGAGGACATAATGTGCAAATTGCCCTGAGTTAAAATTGCTTCACTATATCAGATTCTTTCTTGAGAGATAGCATAGCATTGATGATGGAGGGAGACGGAAGGGTGAGGCAGAGAGTCTGATTAGGATAAAGAAGATGCTGACAACACAGTGGAGAAAGGATCCAGGAAAAAAAAAAGACTGTGTATACCAAAGATAGACGTTTTCAACTTGTAGTTTTGAAGGCTAGCTCTAAAGCAAAGGATCTCTTCTCTAACAGCCTGGAATAAATGAGGTCATCCAGAGTTAGGGGTTGGATTGTGTCTCCCTTATCAATCATGTGTTGAATTACTACCCCCATCACCCCAGAACATGACTGTATTTGGAGATAGGACCTTTAGAGAGGTAATTAAGGTAAACTGAGGTCAGATGGGTGGGTCTTAATCCAGTATGACCAGTGTTCTTATAAGGAGAGGAGATTAGGACAGTGACATGCACAGAGGAAATAGCCTGTGAAGACATAGGGAAAAAAAACAGCCATCTATCAGCCAAGGAGAGAAACCTGTAATAGATCCTTACCTCATGGCCCTCAGATGGGACCAACCCTCCCAATACCTTGATCTTAGATTTCTAGCCTCCAGAATTATCAGAAATTTCTGTTGTTTAAGCCATCCAATCTATGGCACTTTGTTAAGGCAGCCCTAGCAAACTAATACACGCACCCCCAAGGCTCCTAAAGTAAAGACTTCCAGGGGGAAAAAAAAAAATCTCCTCCACTACACCAAGAAAACCAAATCAAACCATTGTTTTAGTATCATGAAACTGCAACTTACATATATAAACCCTAAGGTGACTTAGCCATTGTGTTACCTATCTGTCCATCAATATATGCTACCAGAGCCATCATTTGGGTCAACAGAATTGTCAGCACATTTATTTGCCAGACATTTTGGGGAATTAGCCTATGGCTGCACTACTGCCCAACCTATCAAATATTGGGATAAATCTCCATTTCTAAGTGAGGACTTGGCATTTTAGTACTTAATGTGTTATCTCTTCTCACACAATGATATTAGACAAAAATATACTGGATAAAGAGGTGTAGAAACTCAAATGATATGAAGAGTAAGAAATAAAATAAGGCTAGATAAAATCCCTGGATTGCAGAGGTCAGCACCTACCCAATCCCTAGGTGTTGCTACTCCAGCAAAGGGTATTTATAAAGCCTTTTCTGAGACTTCTGGGTCTCCTTGGCCATACCCTCACCTAACCCAGCTCCATTACTTTGCAGGATTTGCTTGCTAAGGATTAGTAGTCTATTTAGTTTGCTGCTGGCCACTATATGAACAAGGAAAAGTCTAAACAGCAATGGAGAGCAAAGCAAAGAAAGAGCCCCAGGCAATCCCATTTATTTTTTCTCTCTATAGGACTAAATGCTTCCAGGATACCCCCTACTTCTATTGCAATTATTAAGAAGTAATAAAATTATCTTTTGAAATTTGTGCTTGGGAACCCATTGCCTTAGAAATGAATGTAAAAGCATCAGGTAAGTTTGGAACTGATTAAAAAACAAACTCAAAGAAAATCAAAACCAAATTGCTAAAGTTTTAGAGATCTCAACCTCAAAAATTGAATGTCGTATGTGACAGAAACCCCAATAATGGAGTCATTTGTTCTATAATGTCTCATCTTAGTTTCGAGTTCCAGAGCTGTTCATTTTTATTTAATTTAGTGAGGCTCACTGTTCATCACAATAGTTTATACGAGTGAGATTTTTCATCCAAGTATATAAAATTAGAAGTTCTGCTGCATTCTCAAACGTGATGTTTATTACACGCCAGTGCCCAGGAATTTTTCCAGTGGAATACAACTTGATTTCAGAACAGAAAAACTGGATTTCCTTCACAGACTCTTGTTGGCTCCAAACTCTGTTGGAGCAACACAGCTTCATCCAGAAGGCCCAGAGCTTGGTGCAGGGATTAAGAGCTGGGCTTCTGGAGCCAGGCCTTCTGGGTTTGAACCCAAGCTCCCCACCTTAGTAGCTGCAGGCTCACTGGGCAAGTGCCTGAACTTCTGAGTTCAGTTTTCTCATCTGTAAAATGAAAATAATAATGACAATACCTGTCTCCTTAGTTTGTTGTGGTAATTAAATTAACACAATAAACGTATTTCCATCTAATATGTTTTATATGCTCAATAAGTATTAGCTGCAGCTGGTGTTAAGCACAGAGAAACAGCTTGTGACTCTCACCTCTTTTCCACACTGCTCAGGTCGGCCTCCTATTTCAGTCAAACAGCCAATGGAAGGACCAAGGCTGCCTATGTGAACTGCACAGTGACCCCGTGGTTAGCTGGTAGATGTCTCAAGCTGCCTTTTAGGGCTCCTGAACCAGGCCTGTGGTGATGGTGGTGAGGTTTTTTGGCACAAGCTTTCTTGGTGGGTTTTGTTCCGAAGATGCAGAGGTTGTTTAAGTACCACTAAAAAGAACCACTTCAAACTTTCTCTTGCTTGACCTATAAGATTTAGCCAAAATTTAAAGCTATTCCATGTTATGTGTGCTCCAAGCTGAATATAGAAAGAAGACAACTAAAATGAAATGTGAAATGTGAGAAAGGAGGAGAGGTGTGGAGAAAGCTAAATGCAGAATTTGAATTTGAATTTATTTTCAGGTCTGAGGTGGAAAGTTTTCTTATATTATCTCATAGTGGGAAAAAGTCCCTTGAAGCTTTCCTTCCTATCAGACTCCATCCATAACAATGATGGAAGAGAAGGAAATAGTAAGTACTTTCCCCCAAATAATTTCCAAGTTGACTGCCTTGTTGGATATATCTAGTTTCACTCTGGCAGTGTTTTCCCTAAATACCCCCAGAATTTAATGCAATAATACCAGTTCTTTAAGGACATCAATTATCCAAGCCACATCCATTTTGATGTCCAAACTGTGCCTAAAATAGATAAAACAGTGTGCTCCATAACCTCGAAAACCCACCTGTCTGACCCAAGGAAGTCTAGGGTGACAGCATCATGGGCAATGCTGTCATTGGGGCCTAGTACCCTCCAGATGCCCAGAATTGGAACCCAGAAATTGTTAAAGTAACCTTAAAGGGATTCAAAATATCCAGGGAAATTTCTGTGTGTACGTTGGTCTTCTTTTGAAGATATCAGAGGAAGCCGAAAGCAACACCCTGATTGGTCAGATGGCCGTACATGCCCCCATCAGAGGTGGGCGGTGATTGGTGGGTGAGGACAGCTGGAACTTTGGCGGGAGATGAGAGGAAAACGTGAGAGGGAGAGGTGAAAGGACTCGAGGGGTGAGAAGGAAAGTGAAAGGGGAAGGGAGAGACAGCAGCTAGAGGAAGAGAGGACTGGGAGAAGGAAAGCAGTCTTTCTAGGGAAAGATTTAACAAGGGAACTGATTTATTGAGAACATGCCACTCTACCTCAGCAGGCTTAATTGGTTTCTTAAAGGCTTCCGTAAGAGGGCACCTCTGAAACTAAGCATTGATCTACAAGCTCCCCAAATTTTAAACCTTCTTGTAGTCACCAGATGATTTTTGGTTTCGTTTTTGCGTTGGGGTTTTATTTCTGTTTTCGTTATTTCCCAGTGCCACTTGGGCTATGATTACCTTAATATTTGTATCTTTACTAAATTTGTCCCTTTATTCATATCTTTATTTTAAAATTAAAGCAATTTCGTATCAGTAATTAAATGGAAAGCCAGTATTATTTGCCATAAATAAAAGGTGATGACAAAAATAAATAAAATAGAAACAATGCAGTAAACTCTAGCCAGAGAGTGAGAGTGTGTTTGAGATTAGCAAATGTTAGGGAAGTTGTAAAGATATATGAGGACTGCATGAGACTTGTTCTTAAATGTAATCAAAAAGAATGGAAGAGAACTGAAATGAGAAAAAATATTCTCACTTTGTGAGTCAGTGTGATTTTTTGTCATGTCCAAGTTCTATCTGAACTCTTTTTTTCTTTCTTATACCCCCTAAAGCTAGTGGTATCCACTAGCTTTGAAAAGCACTGTGGCTGTGAGCATTTTATTTTCTAGAAGGGACCTGGCTCTTTATAAATTAATACATTTTCTCCTTGGAATAGTCATCAGTGTCACCAGACTTTAGTTAACCTGAGCCCCCTTCTAGGGGTTAATCACCTCTGGGAGTTTATAGGAGGAAGTCCACGATCGGAGCTGCGAGAAGCACCACACCAGAGAACCACTGCCAAGTAGTCAGTGGGCCACTGGATGACATCCCATCACTGCATCCACCCCTGCACTGTCCAATATGGCAGCCTCCAGACACACGTGGCTACTGAGTACTTGAAAATTGCTTGTCCAACTTGGAGATGCACCTCAGTGTAAAATACACACCAAATTTTTTAGGACAGTAACCAAAAAGAGGTAAAATCTCGTTAAAATAATTCTACAATGAATACATGTTGAAATGATAATACTTTGGATATACTGGCTTAAGTCAAAATGTTGCTAATACTAAATTTACTTGTTTCTTTTTAACTTTTAAATTATTTTATTTTGAACCAGTTTTTGACTTACAGAAAAGTTGCACAGCTGTACAGAGTTCCCGTATATTCTTCACCTAGCTTCCTCTCAAGTCAGTGTCTTCTATAACCACAGTACAATTATCAAAAGCAATAAATTAGTATTGATACAGTACCATGAACTAAACTGCGAACTGTACTCAAATTTCACTTTTTTCCACTGATATCCTCTTTTGTTGTTGTCCCTGGATCCAATCCAAGATACAACATTAAATTTAGTTCCCTTAGTCTCTGGCATCAGTTCATTCAAATTCCACAGCTCAAGATTTACCAACTGTAAACTCTCTGTTTTAACTTTTTTTCTACATGACATAGAGTGGGAGAATTGACCTTTATTTAAGCTTCCATGCACTGTGCTAAGATTTTAACACACATTATCTTATTAAATGCTCACAGCAATTCTATTATAGAGATAAGAAAATTGAGGCTCGAGAAAATAACAACTGGCAGAGGCTGGGAGTCACATATTTGACAATCTTCCCATTATATTCACATATGCTCCAGTTAGCTCAACTGCATAAGTGTTTTATTTTATCAACTTTTTAATGTTTTAATAATTTTGAAAAACTGGTTCTCTACTGTAGAGATTCTATCCATCATCAGGTTTTATGATGACTGGTAACGACCCTGATGTTCAAAATGGAGCTAGCCCCCTGTGGTTGAATACAGAATCCATTGTGTTCATCAATACCCACTCCAGTGGCTGAATGACAGGCTCTTCCTTAATAAAGGGGCAGAACTGGGCACCACTTCCTGGGGCTGTGCTCCTTAAGTGGAAACAGGCAGAGTGTGGTCCAAATGGAATATTCCAAGGACTCCCATGACCAAAGCAGAGAAATGTAGTTGTTTCTATTTGTTCAATTTGGCTGCCTTTAAAAAAAGGTAATTTAGTGATTTTTTTAAAGTCCTGTGTAATTAAACATACTTGGATAAGTTGTGGGTAGCTGATATTATTAGGTATTAAAAAGAAAATATTTCCAAGGGTGTCCTACTTTGACATCCCAAGAAATCTCAGAGACTTCTACAATTCCCAAATATAGCCGCTAGGGGGTGCTGCTGAATCATACTTAACTAGCAAAACCCACAGCTGTACAAATGCTTTTGTTCCTTTGCTGCAACCAAAAAAAAAAAATCAGGAACAATTTCCACAGGCGTGCGTGCAATTCAGTGTAAGATTTTGTTTGTTTGTTTGCTTTTGTTTTGTTTTGTTTTAACAGTTTGCAGTACAGGTCTACAGAGCAACTGCAATGAATTCCCGTATTGCCAACAGATGCAAGTAAATCTCAGCCAGATGGACAGATTGTCTGATGTGGTGATACCTGTGCTTGAATTGTTCTCTTAAAAGAATTTTGTATTTGCATTGAAGGAGACGACTGCCAGAAAACCTGTGCATGTTTTGTCGTGCTTTGCTTTGGGGGGTGAGGGGGTATGGCGGGGTAGTGGGAGTGCTTCCACACACAGAGATTTGAGAAGGAAACTGAGATGTCCTTGGAAGATTGCGATATCCCAGTGAAGGCAAGAAAACCAACTGAAATTGCTATGCATCCCGTCAGGCCCATCTTGGTCCATTACTACCTCCTCTAACTGTAAACGCACTTCATAGTGCTTGCGTGACCAGCGGTAGATCTGCACCCCACAAAACAAGATGAGTAACTTGAAACAAAATTTGTATTCCCACATGCAGGGAGAAAACAAAAGGAGGGGCAAAGGCTGAGAACAGAGCATGACCCCAGCGCCCTCTGGGATATGCCATGAACCAGTGAAGGGACAGTCAGGACTCAGGCATGCCCCAACTCACTGAGAACATAATCTCTGGAAGTTCACTGGCAGGCCCACGTTTGGAATTGAGAAAAGTATGAAGGACAGTTAGAGTCCTTAGGCTGCCAATCAAAGCACATGCAATCCGTAGGCTAGACCATATCAGGAGCAGAGGGAAGCAGCCTGCACTGAGCACTTACTGTATACACCACCAACCATACCTTTCCCTATTTTATTCTCAAAGCAACTTTGAGGTGGGCATACATGTCCCATTTTATAGATGATTGGGATTAGACCGTTCATAATGACTCCCCCGAAGTCCCACAGCCAGCAAAGTCAGAGATAAGCCAATTGACTTCAAAGACTGTGCCCTTTCACTTAACTCCCCTCTACCCATACTGTGCTTTCCATGTACCAGGCACTCTTCCAAGTGCGTCACACATCACGTCCTTTACACCCACAACGGGTGTCACATATGGGTACTGTTGCTGTTATTTCCATTTTAAAGGTGAGGCGACTGAAGCACAGAAAGGCTAAGAAAAGGTAAAGTAGCTACAAGGTGACAGGGCCTGGATTCCAAACCAGGCCATGGGGCTGCAGAATAGTTGCTGTGGAACAAACAACTACCCAGGGCCCCTCAGCAAATGCTCAGGCACTGGCTGAGTTACAAATCGTCTGGCTAAAGGCCATGACTGCCAAAAGGGAAAGAAAGGGCGTTCTCTCCCTGTACCAGGCATGAAATTAAGTAACACTTGTTTAGAGCTTATTATTTGCCAGGTCCATGTTTAGTGCTTTCTATTTATGATATCATTTGGTTCTCACAGTAGTCCTGGGAGGAAGGAATAATAATCTTCATGTTTAGATGGGAATACCTGTGCCAGAAAAGTTACTTAACCTACCCAAGGACATGCAATTAATAACTAGCAGAGGCAAGACTAAAAATGTAACATTTGTTTAACTTGGAGGGATTTCCATGAAGTATTATTGAATAAAAAAAAAGCCAAAGCCAAAAATTACCTAAAATATACATATGTAAAGAATTACATTAACATGGAAAGAACAGAGGAGGAAACATCTGAGGTTGTTAATCTAGGTTATAAGAGAATATGTGTAGTGTTAATGTTATTTTTACTTATGAATGTGATTTCTAATTTATTAAAAGGAGTTGAGACACACGTTTGTAAATAATGAAGGAAAATGTCCAAATGTTCACTTTGCAGAATTGTAAATGTTTAATTAAAATTTTTGTTTTGAAGTCGGTGATATATATACAAGAGAGTGTATAAAGATAAACAATCATAATAAGCTGAACACCCACGTACCAACCACATAGGTCACAAAATAGAATATTACCAATACATACCTTGAAACCTCCTTGTATGACTCTCCCCAATCAAATCTACGCACGTAACCCTCCTCAAGGTAATAATTATCTTTTAAATCATTCATACTTTCTCCTTTTAATTTTACCACCTATATATGTAACCCCAAACAATAAATGACTTCCCTTTTCCTTTGTTCAAATTGTATATAAAATGGATCATACTGTATGTTAAAAAAAAAAAAAAAAAAGAGAATATGTGGTCAGGATGTAAAAAGTACATACATCACACATTTTTCCCATATGTGAAAATTATGCATGTGTGTGAGGATACGTACATATAGTTATGCAATTTACACAAAAGTTAAAATAAATAAAAATAAAATAATTTAAATACATTAATAGGTATTTAAAAGTCAATAGCCATTTTTAGTTAAAGCTCTTAGAACACTTTATTGTTATGGATGTGTCTTTCTAATTCTGGGATATTAACAGAAATCAACAGCATTATATTTAAGTTTAAAATTCTGGGTGTATTCAAGTTAAAGTCAGGAACAAGACTAGGAATCCAACTATTATTCTCTATTATTCAACATTGTTCTACAAGTTCTAGTTCATGCAATAAGACAAGAAAAGGAATTAAGAAGGTGAAAGCATTAGAAAGGAAGACACAAAATTACATGTGCAAATGATTCTGTTATAAAAGAAAAAAAACATATATACATCAACACAACAATGCCTTCACACAACATGGGACCAATCCTACATACCACTTTTCAAATGGCAAAAATTAACATTGGTGCCATTTTAATTCCTTTACTACCTATCACCTACTAGTTTCTACCCCTCCAAGTCTTAGTGCTATTATGTTTCTCTAAGCCCTAAAATTACCCTCTTCTTCCTTTCCTCCTTAGTAGAAGAAAATGACCCCCCACACACAAACTAATTCACACTAAAATGGGAGTGACCACTAAAATTCCATTTTATTGCCTTTATGCCTTTATCAAAGACCAGTTAACTATATTTATGTGGGTCTATTTCTGGACTCTCTATTCTGTTCCATTGATCTATTTGTCTATTATTTCACCAACACCACAATGTTTTGGTTACTATAGCTTTATAATGTCTTGAAGTCAGGTCATCTCAGTCCACCAACTCTGTTCTTCAATACTGAGTTGTCTATTATAGGTCTTTTGCCTCTCCACATAAACTTTAAAATCAGTTTGTCCACATTCATAAAATAACTTTCTCAGATTTTGACTGAAATTGTGTTGAATCTATGTATCATATTGGGAAGAACTGGTATCTTTTTTTTAATTAAAGTATAATTGCTGTAC
>RJWK010003329.1:0-13491 GCA_004363435.1 Platanista minor
TCCTCTCCTCCCCTCTCCTCCCCTCCCCTCCCCTCCCCTCTCCTCTCCTCTCCTCGCCTCGCCTCGCCTCGCCTTGCCTTGCCTTTGTTGTCTGCAACTCAGTTTTCCTCTTCCTATTCTGCCTCTGTCCTGGGATACTCGTCTACCTGGTACAAGTGATTTAAAAACTAGAACAACTGATCTCATGAACCTAGTGACTAGAATGCATATGGAGATAAAGTCAGCCAGTGTGCTGTCATTTCCTTCATAGTAATTTTTTTTTTTTACATAAACTACAAGGTGTGGTTTGCCTTACATTAAGTAAACTTGACAAAACTCCAACTTACAAGACATAAAATGAGGAAGTGATTATTCACATTGTAAGGGTCTCTGCTTTAGAAGGAGATTTACAAAATTATTTCTATAAATTGCCCTGAGGTCCATTTCAAATAGAATTTGACTCAAATGTTGATTCACAGTCCAATTTCTGAGATGGCATGTAATACATAAATTGAGACATGATTGCACAGATAGTAGTTTTGGGCATCTTATTAATATGTTTCCGAAAGAGCTGTTGACCACCCGTTTCATTTCTTTTCTCCATTTCATTCTAATTTCTTTAAGTCTATAATCTGGAATGACTTCTTTTTATTCATCTACCAACTCATATAAATCCATCACTTCATATCCCTATGAAGTCAAAGACTTCACCAGGATTGAATTAGCATAGAAGACACCTAAAGATGAATCCCAGAAAAATGACCCGTTAGAGTGATGAATAGTAATAGTGGTTTTATGCTTGGTTTGAGCCTGTAATCCTCTCTGGTAGTAAAATCCTGCAAAGAGAAAGCAGATACCATTCCTGCAGAACACTGAACAACAGCATAGAACTATTTCTTGGATCCAGAATGTTATCTACAGCTGGTAAACCACATTGAAACAGACACTCAGATCATCAACTCCTCCATGTTCTCATGCCTTTTTTCAGAGCTCTATTATGTTACTTATGTTTCTATAGTGCAATCTGTGTTTTTGATGGTTTCCCCTAAAAATTTTGAAGGACGGGAACTTTGTTTTCCTCATCCTTATGCAACTGGTGCCTAGCACATAGGAGGAGTATTTCACACAAGCTTGTTGGATGAAAGACTTGGGAATCCACTGCACAGTTACTGATACCTTTAGGAAGGAACAGGGATTTGACATCTGAGCAAAGTCTATAAAAAGTGGGTGAAACACTGATAGGTTCTCTCTTTTCAGAGAGGCAGCAGTAGCGTGATTCATCTAAAATATCAGACACTAAAAATTAGTATTTGACTTAGAAATTGTGACTATATTTGAATATTAATAACTATGAAGCATTGGAATCACTAAAAGACAAGAAAAAGGAGGAGGAAGAGGAGGGCAGATGGGGAGGAGGAGAAAGGGGAGGAAGAAAACTGTGGCTGTTTCATTGAAATGCTTTGACTATACAGTTACTCCTGAGACTGTTGTTTATCTCAGTGGCTGACACCCCACCCCCCAACCTTGTACACTAAGTCACTTAAGTCAGTACAAAGAGCTCCACTTGCTGGAAACCTTGCTTGTTCACATAGGCAGATCAGGTCTTAAAATATAGGACTTCTTTTCTCTAGGTCTTGCTTAGAAGGAAGAATCAGAATCACATCTTTGTCATCTAAGTACCAAACTAAATGCAAAGAGTATTCTTAGATTAAATACCTGCTAAGGTAACATATTAAGAAGAGGGTGACATTCTAGGATTATTCTTTATGTGGCTGGTGCCTTCCCCACCAGGTACAAAAATCCTGACTGCCATAGTCATTTGGGTCTACTATATTCAGATATCCCCTTTTCATGCTATCTGGAGGTAGTCTTTAATTCAGAAATCTGTGAAGATGTATTAGTTCATAATGACTGAACTCATACTTTGAGATGAAAGCAACACAGGTTTTCTATACCCTTAAAGTAATTATGGACAACCAATTAAAAGTGATATATAGCAGAGTTGTGGCCTGATTCTTCCTCTTAAGGAAATGATGAGTGAATGTAAAGAGAAATGGCCCTGTTCTTGCCTAATCTGGACATCGGTCCCACCATTACATAAATCTTGGTTATCCTCTAATGTATTTTTTATACTGTACTTTTTCCATATTGGTGTAACCAGAGATTTCACTTGCTTCTATCATGGCCCTAGCTAGTTGAAAATACTGAGTTTTTCTTTTGAAGAAGAGGCCCCAAATTATTTTACTTATAGTATTTATCCACTCTATTCCTGATGAATATTACTTTCAACAAAACTGTTGGTTATTGATTATTATTATCCCAAGAATGGGATAATAGCCATTTGTTCCTATAGTTTTCTCATCCTCTGCTCCAATTGTTCTCAAGGCTTTGGCCATTGGCTCTTGTGTTTTCCATGAGCTACACTTAGTGCTTGGAAGAAGAGGATTTCACTGCTGTTGATAGAAAAATTATCTTTCTGATCAGAAGTAGAGTTGAAAATGGATCTTGTGTTGGACAGAAATATGGGAACCCAGGTGCTTCCCATGCAACATTAAATAACTCCCTCTCCCAAATGTGTCAGCTAAGTAGAGATTCTCTTTAAAAAATACCACACCCACACCCAATAACTCATAGGGTTTCAAAATAGAGTTGGTGGCAAGAAGAATTCAGAAGGACAGAATACAAAAGAAAATACAATATAATGGAGGTGAAATGTGGAAGGTAATTGGGCTGCATATGCAATGGTCCAGGAGTACCAGATTTCTCATGAGTGGAAAAGAATAAAAAGATAAAGCATATGCATTAGTGATTCTTGGAAT
This sequence comes from Platanista minor, assembly GCA_004363435.1. Classification (NCBI taxonomy): domain Eukaryota; kingdom Metazoa; phylum Chordata; class Mammalia; order Artiodactyla; family Platanistidae; genus Platanista; species Platanista minor. Next base: position 2,799 of record RJWK010003329.1, read on the forward strand.
AATGTGACATGCAGTCCTCTTCCTCTTCCTTGGGAGATAGCTGACCCTTGAAGACGTGGTACTTGCTGGGAACATTCACTTTATTCAGGGCTGGGTTTGTTTGTTTGTTTGTTTTTGACTTTAAGAACATACAGCCATATTTTTTTTAACATCTTTATTGGAGTATAATTGCTTTACAATGTGTGTTAGTTTCTGCTTTATAACAAAGTGAATGAGCTATACATATACATATATCCCATATCTGCTTCCTCTTGCCTCTCCCTCCCATGCTCCCTATCCCACCCCTGTAGGTGGTCACAAAGCACGGAGCTGATCTCCCTGTGCTATGCAGCTGCTTCCCACTACCTATCAGTTTTACATTTGGTCGTGTATATATGTCCATGCCACTCTCTCACTTTGTCCCAGCTTACCCTTCCCCCTCCCTGTGTCCTCAAGTCCATTCTCTAGTAGGTCTGTGTCTTTATTCCCGTCTTGCCCCTAGGTTCTTCATGACATTTCTTTTTTTCTTAGATTCCATATATATGTGTTAGCATACGGTATTTGTCTTTCTTTTTCTGACTTACTTCACTCTGCATGACAGACTCTAGGTCCATCTACCTCACTACAAATAACTCCATTTCATTTCTTTTTATGGCTGAGTAATATTCCATTGTATATATGTGCCACATCTTCTTTATCCATTCATCCGATGATGGACACTTAGGTTGTTTCCATCTCCTGGCTATTGTAAATAGAGCTGCAGTGAGCATTGTGGTACATGACTCTTTTTGAATTATGATTTTCTCAGGGTATATGCCCAGTATTGGGATTGCTGGGTTGTATGGTAGTTCTATTTGTAGTTTTTTAAGGAACCTCCATACTGTTCTCCATAGTGGCTGTACCAATTCACATTGGCACCAGCAGTGCAAGAGTGTTCCCTTTTCTCCACAGCCTCTCCAGCATTTATTGTTTCTAGATTTTTTGATGATGGCCATTCTGACTGATGTGAGATGATATCTCACTGTAGTTTTGATTTGCATTTCTCTAATGATTAATGATGTTGAGCATTCTTTCATGTGTTTGTTTGCAGTCTGTATATCTTCTTTGGAGAAATGTCTATTTAGGTCTTCTGCCCATTTTTGGATTGGGTTGTTTGTTTTTTTAATATTGAGCTGCATGAGCGGCTTGTAAATTTTGGAGATTAACCCTTTGTCAGTTGCTTCATTTGCAAATTTTTTCTCCCATTCTGAGGGTTGTCTTTTCGTCTTATTTATGGTTTCCTTTGCTGTGCAAAAGCTTTTAAGCTTCATTAGGTCTCATTTGTTTATTTTTATTTATTTTTATTTTATTTATTTATTTTTTGTGGTACACAGGCCTCTCACTGTTGTGGCCTCTCCTGTTGTGGAGCACAGGCTCTGGACACGCAGGCTCAGCGGCCATGGCTCACGGGCACAGCTGCTCCGCGGCATGTGGGATCTTCCCGGACCGGGGCAGGAACCCATGTCCCCTGCATCGGCAGGTGGACTCTCAACCACTGCGCCACCAGGGAAGCCTTCATTTGTTTATTTTTATTTCCATTTCTCGAGGAGGTGGGTCAAAAAAGATCTTTCTGTGATTGATGTCATAGAGTGTTCTGCCTATGTTTTCCTCTAAGAGTTTTATAGCCTATGGCCTTACATTTAGGTCTTCAATCCGTTTTGAGTTTATTTTTGTATATGGTATTAGGGAGTGTTCTAAATTCATTCTTTTACATGTAGCTGTCCAGTTTTCCCAGCACCACTTATTGAAGAGGCTGTCTTTTCCCCATTGTATATTATTGCTTCCTTTATCAAAAACAAGGTGACCATATGTGCGTGGGTTTATCTCTGGGCTTTCTTTCCTCTTCCATTGATCTATATTTCTGTTTTTGTACTACTACCATACTGTCTTGATTACTGTAGCTTTGTAGTATAGTCTAAAGTCTGGGAGCCTGATTTCTCCAGTTCTGTTTTTCTTTCTCAAGAATGCTTTGGGTATTCGGGGTCTTTTGTGTTTCCATACAAATTGTGAAATTTTTTGTTCTAGTTCTGTGAAAAATGCCATTAGTACATTGATAGGGATTGCACTGAATCTGTAGTTTGCTTTGGGTAGTATAGTTATTTTCACAATGTTGATTCTTCCAATCCAAGAACATGGTATATCTCTCCATCTATTTGTATCATCTTTAATTTCTTTCATCAGTGTCTTAAAGTTTTCTGCATACAGGTCTTTTGTCTTCTTAGGTAGGTTTATTCCTAGGTATTTTATTCTTTTTGTTGCAACGGTAAATGGGAGTGTTTCCTTAATTTCTCTTTCAGATTTTTCATCATTAGTGTTTAAGAATGCAAGATATTTCTGTGCATTAATTTTGTATCCTGCTACTTTACCAAATTCATTGATTAGCTCTAGTGTCATCTTTAGGATGCTACTAGATGCTACTTTTCTGGTAGCACCTTTAGGATTCTCTACATATAATATCATGTCATCTGCAAACAGTGACAGCTTTACTTCTTCTTGTCTGATTTGGATTCTTTTTATTTCTTTTTCTTCTCTGATTGCTGTGGCTAAAACTTCCAAAGCTATGTTGAATAATAGTGGTGAGAGTGGACAACCTTGTCTTGTTCCCGATCTTAGTGGAAATGGTTTCAGTTTTTCACCACTGAGAATGATGTTGGCTGTGGGTTTGTCATATATGACCTGTATTATGTTGAGGTAAGTTCCCTCTGTGCCTACTTTCTGGAGGTTTTTTTATTATAAATAGGTGTTGAATTTTGTCAAAAGCTTTCTCTGCATCTATTGAGATGATCATATGGTTTCTCTCCTTCAACTTGTTTATATGGTGTATCACATTGATTGATTTGCATATAATGAAGAATCCTTCCATTCCTGAGATAAACCCCACTTGATCATGGTGTATGATCTTTTTAATGTGCTGTTGGATTCTGTTTGCTAGTGTTTTGTTGAGGATTTTTGCATCGATGTTCATCAGTGATATTGGCCTGTAGTTTTCTTTCTTTGTGACATCTTTGTCTGGTTTTGGTATCAGGGTGATGGTGGCCTTGTAGAATGAGTTTGGGAGTGTTCCTCCTTCTACTATATTTTGGAAGATTTTGAGAAGGATAGGTGTTAGCTCTTCTGTAAATGTTTGACAGAATTCACCTGTGAAGCCATCTGGTCCTGGGCTTTTGTTTGTTGGAAGATTTTTAATCACGGTCTCAATTTCAGTGCTTGTGATTGGTCTGTTTATATTTTTGATTTCTTCCTGGTTCAGTCTCAGGAGGTTGTGCTTTTCTAAGAATCTGTCCATTTCTTCCAGGTTGTCCATTTTATTGGCATATAGTTGCTTGTAGTAATCTCTCATGATCCTTTGTATTTCTGCAGTGTAATTTGTTACTCCTTTTTCATTTCTAATTCTATTGATTTCAGTCTTCTCCCTTTTTTTCTTGATGAGTCTGGCTAATGTTTTATCCATTTTGTTTATCTTCTCAAAGAATCAGCTTTTAGTTTTATTGATCTTTGCTATTGTTTCTTTCATTTCTTTTTCATTTATTTCTGATCTGATCTTTAGGATTTCTTTCCTTCTGCTAACATTGGGTTTTTTTGTTCTTTTTTCTCTAATTGCTTTAGGTGTAAGGTTAGGTTGTTTATTTGAGATGTCTCTTGTTTCTTGAGGTTGAATTGTATTGCTATAAACTTCCCTCTTAGAACTGCTTTTGCTACATCCCATAGGTTTTATGTCGTCATGTTTTCATTGTCATTTGTTTCTGGTTTTGATTTCTTCAGTGATCTCTTGGTTATTTAGTAGTGTATCATTTAGCCTCCATGCGTTTGTATTGTTTGCAGATTTTTTTCCTGTGATTGATATCTAGTCTCATAGCGTTGTGGTCGGGAAAGATACTTATGATTTCAATTTTCTTAAATTTACCAAAGCTTGACTTATGACCCAAGATATCATCTATTCTGGAGAATGTTCCATGAGCACTTGAGAAAAATGTGTATTCTGTTGTTTTTGGATGGAATGTCCTATAAATATCAATTAAGTCCATCTTGTTTAATGTATCATTTAAAGCTTGTGTTTCCTTATTTCTTTTCATTTTGGATGATCTGTCCACTGGTGAAAGTAGGGAGTTAAAGTCTCCTACTATGATTGTGTTACTGTCAATTTCCCCTTTTATGGCTGTTATCATTTGCCTTATGTATTGAGGTGCTCCTATGTTTTGTTGGGTGCATAAAGATTTACAATTGTTATATCTTCTTCTTGGATGGATCCCTTCATCTTTATGTAGTATCCTTCTTTGTCTCTTGTAATAGTCTTTATTTTAACATGACATGAGAATTGCTACTCCAGCTTTCTTTTGACTTCTATTTGCATGGGATATCTTTTTCCATCTCCTCACTTTCAGTCTGTATGTGTCCCTAGGTCGGAAGTTGGTCTCTTGTAGACAGCATATATATGGGTCTTGTTTTTGTATCCATTCAGCCAGTCTATGTCTTTTGGTTGGAGCATTTAATCTATTTACCGTTATCGATATGTATGTTCCTATTAGCATTTTCTTAATTGTTTTGGGTTTGTTATTGTAAGTCTTTTCCTTCTTTTGTGTTTCCTGCCTAGAGAAGTTCCTTTAGCATTTATTGTAAAGCTGGTTTGGTGTTGCTGAATTCTCTTGGCTTTTGCTTGTCTGTAAAGGTTTTAATTTCTCCATCGAATCTGAATGAGATCCTTGTTGGGTATAGTAATCCTGGTTGTAGGTTTTTTTCTTTCATCACTTTAAATATGTCCTGCCACTCCCTTCTGGCTTGCAGAATTTTTGCTGAAAGATCAGCTGTTAACCTTATGGGGATCCCCTCGTATGTTATTTGTTATATTTCCCTTGCTGCTTTTAATATTTTTTCTTTGTGTGTAAATTTTGATAGTTTGATTAATATGTGTCTTGGTGTGTTTCTCCTTGGATTTATCCTGTATGGGACTCTCTGTACTTCCTGGACTTGACTGACTATTTACTTTCCCATATTAGGGAAGTTTTCACTATAATCTCTTCAAATATTTTCTCAGTCACTTTCTTTTTCTCTTCTTCTTCTGAGCCCATATAATTCAAAACTTGGTGCGTTTATTGTTGTCCCAGAGGTCTCTAAGACTGTCCTCAATTCTTTTCATTCATTTTTTTTTTTTTATTCTGCTCTGCAGTAGTTATTTCCACTATTTTATCTTCCAGGTCACTTATCTGTTCTTCTGCCTCAGTTATTCTGCTATTGGTTCCTTCTAGAGAATTTTTTATTTTATTTATTGTGTTGTTCATCATTGCTTCTTTTCTCTTTAGTTCTTCTAGGTCCTTGTTAAACATTTCTTGTATTTTCTCCATTGTATTTCCAAGAGTTTGGATCATCTTTACTATCATTACTCTGAACTCTTTTTCAGATAGACTGCCTATTTCCTCTTCATTTGTTTGGTCTTGTGGGTTTTTACCCTGTTTCTTCATCTGCTATGTGTTTCTCTTCTCATTTTGCTTTTGCTTAATTTACTGTGTTTGGGGTCTCCTTTTCGCAGGCTGCAGGTTCGTAGTTCCCATTGTTTTTGGTGTCTGTCCCCAGTGGCTAAGGTTGGTTCAGTGGGTTGTATAGGCTTCCTGGTGGAGGGGACTAGTGCTTGTGTTCTGGTGGATCAGGCTGGATCTTAACTTTCCGGTGGGCAGGACTGCATCTGGTGTTTTGTTTTGGGATGTCTGTGACCTTACGATTTTAGGCAGCCTCTCTGCTAATGGGTGGGGTTGTGTTCCTGTCTTGCTAGTTGTTTGGCATAGTGTGTCCAGCACTGGAACTTGCTGGTTGTTGAGTGCAGCTGGGTCTTAGCATTGAGATGGAGATCTCTGGGAGAGCTTTCACCATTTGCTATGAAGTGGAGCTGGGAGGTCTCTGGTGGACCAATGTGCTGAACTCGGCTCTCCCACCTCAGAGTCACAGGCCTGCCACCTGGCCAGAGCACCAAGACCCTGTTAGCCCAATGGCTTTTGGGAAGTCTGAGGTCTTTTGCCAGAGTTCAGTAGGTGTTCTGTAGGAGTTGTTTCACGTGTAGATGAATTTCTGATGTATTTGTGGGGAGGAAGGTGATCTCCACGTCTTATTCCTCTACCATCGTGAAGCTCTCCTCTCTACAGCCACATTTAACTGAGCATTTCAGAAGTGAAACTAAATATACACTTGACTGAGTGATTCCCTGGAATGTCTAGCTTCTTTTTGCTTGGGCAATGCATGGATAATTTATGAGAGTGTGTGCTCTGGGCTAAGACCTGGGAGGGAAGGAGAGCATCTGAGATAGGTCCTCAGCATTTTTTTGCTTTGGGGCTTTCCAAGCTGCTTGATACCTTGGACTTTAGCATAAGGTTGGTCATCCAGGGAACATTTTTGGTGACTGTTGGAGGTAAGACCAAAATTATTACAAAATGTAGCTCAGGCAGCTGACAAGTGATAAAAACAGTTGATATCTAATCTTTAATGGGCTGTTTTAATACTCTAAGCACTCTCTTGAAGGAGGTAGGAAACATAGTTATTGACTTTTGCTCCATTTGGGGGAGGTTAGGCTATAGTTGTATTGACAGATGTTTGTCTCCTGGGAACTTGTTGGGAGGAATAAATATATCCCTGGGTCAGACAACTCCTTTCTCCAAAGGGTTCTAACTAAGGGTGAACACGGAAATATTCCTCAGACTCATGTTTTATACTACAAAGGAGTACCACCACTTAGTTGAGAATGCTGGCTGTTACTATTTCTTTTTCTTAAACAGATTTAGAATCTTTGGGATTATCTGGTAATTTAGGGTCATCAGTCCCAATTATCCAAAGATCAGAACCTCTTGCCACTGGCTAGAGTAATTGGAAAAAGCTGTCTAATCATGCATCCACATTCCTTAGCATCTGCCAGCCAATCTAGAATTATTACATTAGCCTATGACTGTTGGTCCCAACGTTCAAATTGTTTCCAGCCGGGAAATATTGATAAGAGAAAAATCAACCTTTAGCATATTGGAAGATGTATACAGCCAGGTCTGACCCATGAAAAAGCAGAGAGGAACACAATGGTCAACTTTAGCACCTTGGTTACTTCCTTTGGGTGTTTCCCTTTTCTGTATTCCCTATCTGGCCTGGGGGTGCCTACTTATTTTTTTACCTTAATAATAGATTGTCTGCATCTTTCCATTTCAATAAAATATATGTATTCATCAACAATTTTAATGGCTGCTTATTATTTTGTTGGATACATTTTTTTTTTTTTTTTTTTTTTTTTGCGGTACACGGGCCTCTCACTGTTGTGGCCTTTCCTGTTGTGGAGCACAGGCTCCGGACGTGCAGGCTCAGTGGCCATGGCTCACGGGCCCAGCCGCTCCACGGCATGTGGGATCTTCCCAGACTGGGGCATGAACCCGTGTCCCCTGCATCGGCAGGCGGACTCTCAACCACTGCGCCACCAGGGAAGCCCCCAATTTTGTATTCTTATCAAAAAATTTTTTTGAAAGGATAGTTTCCTTCGAGTGGAATTACTAAGTCAAAGCGGATGTACAATATAATATTGGCCCATGTTACCAAACTGCTTTCCAGAAGCTGTCAATTTACATAATCATCAAAAGTACATCAGAGTTCCTTTTCCGCCAAACCTAGCCTGTACTAGTCTTTAGAATTTCTTTAATCAGTTGGAGAGAGGATAATGATTTCTAATTATTTTAATTTTTGATTGTCAGTGACTTTAAATATTTTTTCATGATTTCTAAGAGTTCTATAGCATTAACTCTTTCACCGAAATTTTTGATTCACTTTGAGTTAATTTTCATGTGGGGTGTAAAGGAAGGGTCCAGTTCATTCTTTGGGGTGTGAAAATGTAGTTGTCTCAGCATCATTTGTTGAAGACTGTTCTTTCCTCATTGAGTTGTCTTAGTACCCTCATCAAAAATCAATCGACTATAAATGTATGTGTTTATGTCTGGACATTCAATCCTATTCCATTGATATGTACATCTATTTTATGCCAGTATCACACTGTCTTTTTTGTCTTTTTTTTAAAACATCTTTATTAGAGCATAATTGCTTTACAATGGTGTGCTAGTTTCTGCTTTATAACAAAGTGAATCAGCTGTACATATACATATATCCCCATATCTTCTCCCTCTTGCGTCTGCCTCCCACCCTCCCAATCCCACCCCTCTAGGTGGTCACAAAGCACCGAGCTGATCTCCCTGTGCTATGTGGCTGCTTCATACTAGCTATCTATTTTACATTTGGTAGTATATATAAGTCCATGCCACTCTCTCACTTTGTCTCAGCTTACCCTTCCCCCTCCCCATGTCCTCAAGTCCATTCTCTAGTCTGCATCTTTTTTCCTGTCCTGCCTCTAGGTTCTTCAGAACATTTTTTTTTTTTTTTTTTTTAGATTCCATATATATGTGTTAGCATACCACACTGTCTTGATTACTGTAGCTTTGGAGAAGTTTTGAAATTGGAAAATATGAGTACTCCAACTTTGTTCTTTCTCAAGATTGTTTTGGTTATTCTTTTAATGATTTGATTAATTTTTCTATTTATTTTTTGAATTGCCTATTAATGCCTGCAGTTTATTACTTATTCATTTGATTTGTGAAAAGAGAAGTCTTGTGGTTTTTTTTGAGGTGATTATTATTATTTTTTTAATTTTAATTTTATTTATTTTTATATTTATTTTTTTATTTTTGGCTGTGTTGCCTCTTCGTTTCTGTGTGAGGGCTTTCTCTAGTTGTGGCAAGCGGGGGCCACTCTTCATCACGGTGCGCAGGCCTCTCACTATCGTGGCCTCTCTTGTTGCGGAGTACAGGCTCCAGACGCGCAGGCTCAGTAGTTGTAGCTCATGGGCCTAGCTTCTCCATGGCATGTGGGATCTTCCCAGACCAGGGCTTGAATCTGTGTCCCCAGCCCTGGAAGGCAGATTCTCAACCACTGCGCCATCAGGGAAGCCCAAGGTGATTATTTTTTTAAAAAATTGAAGTATAGTTAATTTACAATGTTGTATTAATTTCTGATGTACAGCAAAGTGACTTAGTTATACATATATATTTTCATATTCTTTTCCATTATGATTTATCATGGGATATTGAATATAGTTCCCTGTGCTATACAGTGGGACCCTATTTTTTATCCATTCTATATATAATAGTTTGCATCTGCTAATCCCAAACTCCCACTCCATCCCTCCCCTACCCCTCCTCCCCCCTGGCAACCACAAGTCTGTTTTCTATGTCTGTGAGTCCATTTCTGTTTCATAGATAAGTTCATTTGTGTCATATTTTAGATTTCACATACAAGTGATATCGTATGGTATTTGTCTTTCTTTTTCTGACTTATTTCACTTAGTATGATAATCTCTAGTTCCATCCATGTTGCTACAAATGGCATTATTTCATTCTTTTTTATGTCTGAGTAGTGTTCCATTGTCTATATATATACCACATCTTCTTTATCCTTTCATCTGAAAAGAGAAGTTTCTTAATTTTGCTTGGTTTTGGGGAATGACATGAAATGACTTTGTGATATGGGACCCAGCACAGCACTCTGGGCATTATCGGTCTTTTATTGACTTTTGTGTGAAAAAACATCTGGATCAGGTAAAACTGTGAACAGAAAAAAAAAAATTAGACTTTATTTACTACCATGAGCAAAACCGCCATAAGGCAAAATGGCTTGAATTGAAAAGAAGCAGGCACAATCCTTAAAAACATAGACTGCCTCAGTCAACTCATCAGTAGTTTCTAAATAAGAGAGTGAAAGTATTCCAGGATGTTCAGTGATCCACTGGTGTGTGGAAAAATAGCATTAACATTTATTTTTTATTTTTTTAAAGGAATTAATTTTTTTTAAATTTATTTTTGGCTGCGTTGCGTCTTCGTTGCTGCACGCTGGCTTTCTCTCTAGTTGTGGTGAGAGGGGGGCTACTCTTCATTGTGGTGAGAGGGCTTCTCATTGCGGTGGCTTCTCTTGTTGCGGAGCACGGGCTCTAGGTGCTCAGGCTTCAGTAGTTGTGGCACACGGGCTCAGTCATTCCACGGCATGTGGGATCTACCTGGACCAGGGCTTGAGTCTGTGTCCCCTGCATTGGCAGGCGGATTCTTAACCACTGTGCCACCAGGGAAGTCCCCATTAACATTTATTTTTAAATTAATTTCATCACATTAAAATTATTTATTTTTCCTGTGGTTTAGAATATACCAATGCAGTGATACATGTATATATGTTATAATAAAACCCCCTATATTAAAAGCATATGCTAAAATACTTTTCCTGATAGTGGTGAAATGAAGGAAAATTGGAGGCCACTGGTCTGATTTTGTCTTAGGCTATCTCTTTTAGGCATTCTCATGCATTTCCTTGATTTCTAGGCACATCTTCATACTGATTTAATTTCCTCATAACTTGAAGCCAGTTACTTGGCCATCCAAGTTCACTTCTTCTTGGTTAGGTGGGTTGTTGTTGACGGTTGAACTTCTGGGCTCCTACACATGAATGGTTGTTGGGAGACTCTGAGTCCCGACTACAGGGGAAGGTAGCTCTGTAGGAGATAGAACACATTGTAACATTATATTTTTATATTATATAATTGTAATATCTTGTTATAACGTTGTATCTAATGGACTTTTAGCAAATTATTGGCACCTACAGACCTTTTCCATCATCACTGGGCAAG